>JABUQX010061122.1:22500-25000 GCA_015478945.1 Trachelipus rathkii
TCAACTTGTGCCTGTACTATGCACTCTCTTCTGGAGTACGGCGCCTGGTACATAAGCATTCTCTACGCCAGCCAGTTGCTTCTCGATCTTGCTATATTAATCTATTTCTCATCCAACTCTCTACTTTCGCTCGATCACTAAGCATTTCAAACCGCACTGACACACAAAGCATTTCAAACTGGGCCCCTTTGCCACCATCTTTAGCATTTACAACTGCCCTGCACGTACCTTCAGCATATTCAAAGCTGCCGTCTTGTACTCTTAAGGCATCTTGAATGAACTGCCCTGCACTAACGCATCTTTTTACATCGGCTTAGGTGGACCACCACTTAGCAATGTTTTGATACGACCCTTCACACTCAAGAATTCCACTGCCCTATATTCTGGTTCTATTTATTAGAGTCTTTATTACGAAGTATTTTTACAACAATAGAAGGCTGATTGGGAACTTATAGACATTTGTAGTGTTGCCAAGTTTTGTTAGTAATTTTTACATTTAATATTTTATCTCAGAATGGTAGGATGCGCGCGTTAGGAGTATACATTTATTTGTATAAGTAAAATTAATTAATTTATATATATATATAATAATTAATTTTAAATAAATAAATATAAAGTTTAGTATATTGTTATTCAACTCCTTCCTTTTCATTTTTACACTTTTAATTCAAACAACCACATTATTATTAGGTACGCTTTATGTGTCGTAATTTTGGCTATATATTTAATTTTATTGTTTATATTCCTACATTTGTTAAATTCAAACGGGCCTACCGGCCCTATCTTTTTTTTTCACATTCATATATAATACTAATCTCTTTTCTACCTTTATGACTTCTACCATCGCTAACATGTATTTTGAAAACTATTGGATTTTCAGCGAATTTCGCAATTATATTTATTTCCAATTACATGGGGAGGAAAATATGAGCACATATATACCCGTTTTTTCTTGAACCAATTTTAAATTATATCTTTTAAACCAAAATTCCTATTAATGATTAAGAAAAAATACATAAAAAATTTTTTCATTTAACGAGAATATGAATTTTCGCGTGCGCCGTTCCATTGTGGTTTGTCTTGTACTCTTGTTTTGCATTTTATCGTACAGCGCTTCCTAAATCAGTAATGGACGGGCAAATAGGACATATCTTACACGTGTCATACTTACCATAGAATTAAGAAGTTATATTTCCTCTTAGATTAACGGTATTCATATTACTTGCCTTTATACTTTCTGCGCTTGTCTGAGTTCTAAAACAGAACCCAAACGCTATTGAGCATTATTTACCGTTGTTGTTAAATGCCACAAAGCTTTGCAAAACAAAACGCTTTAATATTATAATATAAATTGAAATGTGAATCCGCTAAGCTATATTTATTTATTTTATTAAACAGTCATTTGCTTAGATTCTTCGTCTACTTATGGCTATTTTATGTATGCATAATGAAGTTTTAACCCCAACCATGGTCGTATTATACACTGGATCCGACCATCATTTTTATATGTGGTAAACATGTACATCTTTGCATTTTTTTGTAGCACTTAGTGATTTATTTTTTTTTAATTTATAACGCTACTCCAATTCTTTTATGTATTTAGTTATAAATTATTCACTTATATTCTCCTAGTAGAATAGTATATATAAGTCAAATAGAGCTCATTCATTCGTTATAACAGAGCTTCACCGCTTACAACACATGGTTACAAGAATGGTTTACTATGGTTGCAAGAAAGAGAAAGAGTAAATTTATTTATTTAGACCAAAAAAATTTCATATTCATATACATTTATTTTTTCTATCTATTTTATTCATTTCGTTGACTCACATATATATATATATATACCTCATAATATCACCTTACTCAGTTCGAGTACTCACTATAGTATATCCACTATATATATATATATTATATATACTATATATATTATAATATATATATAAACATATTATTTTATATATATACAATATAGGGTGCATATATCACTCATGCTACATATATATAACTTTTGGGAACCTTTTCATGATAACATCATCACCACCTCTGGTTTAACCGTTTTAGTTCTGGTAGCTCCACTATATCACTCTAACTTCACTTAGTCTATATATATATCTACCTATTCATAATTATCTTCTATGTGCGGCAGTTACAATCATACCCGAAAGTTCAGGCATGATAGCTGTTTAGAAGAAACTATACATCATTATCCCAAACAGAAAATTAATATATATCCGCATTTTTTATACTATTTCAGGAAGAAATTTCTTCACATTATCACCATTACGCTTTTCAGCACCCTACCTCTAAACAAAATAACACATCTCTTTAACTGGCTTAGCACTTTCCCGCTACAATATATCGCTTACTTTGATTTATTAACCCCCTCTCCACATGACTTAACACTGGAGGATTAATTTCCTACTCGCTGTTAAGCGACAATTTTATATAGAATTAGGAAGCCTAAGTGTTCTATGGCCACATACGCATATAGAACTTT
>JABUQX010061122.1:32500-54478 GCA_015478945.1 Trachelipus rathkii
ATAGTATGAAATTTGGAGACGTAAATTATTTGCCTATTTAGGATTTTTAAAGCAATGTTTTTCCGCTGAAAAGTTAATACATACATATATGCTTCGTACGCTGCTCATTTTAATCATGTTCTTGTGTTTTATTTATATAAAATAAAACATATAGTTTTTCCTTAGCATATCACTAGACTACACAATTGTTTTTCTTAAAAATATAGCAAAAATACAAAGAAATATATCACTGATTGAAATTTTCCATACCACATATTTCTTTTGATCCCTCTTGAATTTTAAAAAGCTATTAACGGCTGATCATAATTGGAAAAATATTGACTCATATTCGGTAAATTAAGAAGAAAATTCTGAAAATGGAAAAAATATTAGGGATGGGTGGGCATTGAAGAATTACGCAATATCGGTACATCGAATATTATAATCGTTATTAAAATTGTAATAATAAAATTAATTAAATAATATAATTATAAATAATAAAATTACAAAAAATAAATTATATAATAAAGTTTATATAATAAAACTTAAAAACTAAATACAGTTATTTTAATAAATTTTCATCAAAAGCATTTCTGATTCCATGGATTACGCCGATATATTGAAATGTAATCATGATCACTATCATTATATTTATAACTCGTTCCTAGTAAAGCAATGTAAGGAGGGCGAAGCTATGCATTGTAATTGATATTAAAAATATATGAATATAAATGGATAAATTATATTTCGTTATATTTTTAAAATATTCACCCTTCATTTAAGGTTATCATTATTAAAAAGAAAGAAATTTTAAAATAACTACTGTTACATTGTAACATTGTGTTGTCTATCAAGGGTATATAACCTGTATACCTACCAACTTTACTTTACAAATCGGCTGTGCTTTGAAATTAAAAACAGTAAAACATTTGTAAGTACCCTAGGGATAATATATTAATTCATTGTAGGCTAGGAGAAATTAGAGGCTTCTGAAATGGAGCCGGGCTTCGCTAATTAGGAATAACGGGTTTAGTCCCCTATGGTTTAAAGCTGGCTATTTAAGCCTCTTTGTGTCAGAGGATCTTTGTGTCACCAATTTGTAAAGGATGTCTTTAGATTGTCACTAATGGCTTTGTTAAAAATCTTCAGTTTATAGAAGCTCGAAAAATACATCAATGTAAGACAATATATGAGGATATGGTTTAATTAGGTTTTCAAATTTCACTATCAGTTAGCATTACACTTCTTTAGATCTTGATTAAGACTAAAAGTTAACTAATTTGTTAAACATGATTTTATTAATCATACTGTTGAATAAAATCCTGTAATTTGTGCTAATAAGATTTTCTTAGCTATCTCCTTTTTAATCCTACATTATATATATATCGGTTCTAGTGAGTATACATATATAAAGAAACTTATTTTGTATACGTATAATGATTATAACCTTTAATGTAAATAACTATATATATTCGATATGTGAAACCTGAATTAATTAGATCTATAATTAATGGATCAAAAAGGGTTAGACTATTTATGGGTGGATAAGGGGAGGGGTAGTAGGCGTAGTGGGTAGGAGGAATACCGGGATTAGTAGAGGGGACTATGGAGGATGAGTGGACGGGTGGTTTGATTTACTTTAGATTTACCTATCTGGTAAGATATGCTTACTCAACCACTTCTTTACTTATGATAATTATATATATCATTATTATACAATACTTTATAAAAATCGTGTAATACAAATCATAAGTTAAAGAACTTATATATATTGTTTAATATTATAAATGTTATATTATAAAGTATATTCTATTGGGAATAATATACATTGTAATTATGTATTGCTAGTATTAATTATGTTATGGTGAATTATTGAATATTTTAGGTAAAATAGGTTAATATATATAAATAAAAAATTTATTTTTAGATTTAAAATATGTCACTTATGAAAGATAGATAGATAAAATAGCTATTATTTGTTAATTAACGTATTAGCATTATATTTCGTATATGTAATATTATGTGATCTGTTATTGAATAAATAATGTACGGGACAAGGTTTAAATGGGAATAATATATAAATATATCAGCAAAATAATCTAAAGTTTATTATAAAGTAATTATATTTTTGCTGAATGTTTCGCATTATTTTTAATTTTTTAACAAAATATTAACATTAATTTAATATTGACATAGTAACATGATACCTGCTTTGAAAAATAAAGTATTAAATGAATTATAATAGAGTATAGGTAACTATTTTAGAGTACATGCAATGTTAGCTATTACTCAATATTATAACTAGTATGATGTTTAGTTTAAAGTTAGTTATTACTAGGATAATCTTATATTATAAATGTTTATATTAATAACTCAGTTTATATATATATTTATAGTGTATAGTATTATGTTATTATATAGGTATTATCTTCTGATCAAATATAATATATATTCATATTATAAGTTATAATTTATATTATCTCTAAAGTCTAGGTTACGAGTATAGTATGTTTACATATATCATGTATTAGCTTTTTGAATTGTGGAAACTTTACTACGAATTTAAGAGTCATGTATATATCCGTTGAATTTCGGTTAGGTATGTATCATTAATTACAATAACACACAAATGTATTGTCGTATAATAAATTTACTTATATAGTATTTAATATGAAAGCATATATATGGTAACCTTATTAGCACCTTGTACATTAATACCTCAATGTTTTAGATCACCTGGGTCATGTACACAATATACTACAAATGGTTCATCAAAAGTTTTTAACCATTAATGAAAAGGATTAGTAATATTAGAGTAACATATTGAATACAAATAAGCATGCAGCGAAATAGAGATCTTGATGACAGGATTCTTTGTGTATGTAGGCTAGTTAGGTAACTATATATATATATGTACCTTCGAACTATATTAAGTATTTTAATCGTATATAAATATATATATAGTGTTTTAATTATATTATCACTAATAATATATCATTATATATATATAATAAATAGTTCACACCTTATTGAATAGTTTTGTTTAGCCATACACTATATATTTAAAACGAGAGTAATTTTCTTTTTCAAGCTACATGGGAATGAAACAAGTTTCATTATTACTAATAGATTTATAAGTATTAATTGTAATACATTAGTAGGCATGTGTAGGTTCAATATGAATATTCGTCATGTGTAACTTAATATTATACCAATTAGTACTATACAAACATAGTATTACTGTTAAGTATATCTATACTTATATACAATAATTAATTTTGTTTTTAATAGTAACATTGTTATTTTTATAAGATTATTTTTAATATATTACAGACAAATTAACTACTACATCTAATATATTTATATAATATTATACTATATATTATATACTACTAAATATAAATCCATGATCAACTATAATGATATTTCAATATTGAGTGTTAATTATAGCTATAATATCCAAGGATAAACGGAGAAAGTATATACCATTCTTCAAGTTAATTTGTAAAAGGTTTTACCAGATTACATATGACTATAGCTATAACAATATAGTACGATCCGAAAAATGAATGTACTACAGAAATAGTAGACAATGAGTAATACATAATTAGATATTTAACATAATTTCTAAGTTATATATATATTATTATCGTCTATGATACAACATATTAATTACACAATATATAAATATATATACCTTGGTATATATAACTAGATTGATGGAACGATGAATAGATGCTGTCAATTGCACACTTATTAAACTTACCAGTTATAGAGTTGGATTTTACTACTATAACAGAGATTATTTATGAACTAATGCACAGAGATATTTAAGTAGTACTGATGATACCATCACATATGATAATTAACTTTTTATTATTTACAAGCTCAAATATGACCTCAAATCATATCACATACTATCAATAGAGTATAATCCTATTAGGTAATAGTGTAGAGTTTTATCATTTAGAGTAACTTTATAGTAGGATCAATATTTCTGAATGCTTTATCGATATAAGTAACTATATAATGTTTATAAGATCAAAATATTGTTCATTGAGAGAAATTAATAGATCGCTTATAAGATTATTAGAGGATAGGTTCATAATTACGAGATCAGCTATAAATACTAGAAATAATATCTTGTTGCACCACTTAATCGTATATCCCAAAATATTGCTAATATATCTAACAGATCTATATTAGAGAAAGTTAAATCAAAAAAGTACTTTGCATAAACTAGATAAACATATAGACTAATATAATACTCATATCACGTGAGATAGAGGACAGGTATGAGGTCAGGATGAATCGGTGGTCCATAGACTTACTGATAGTAATCTGTATTTATATTGGTAAAGACCAGTAAACATAAAGTTCACTATTAGTTAACTATTACAATATTACTTTAAATTTTAATAAAATTATAATTGACTATATTTAAGTGTGTGTGCTTGTGTTGTGTGACGGTGGCGTAAGTGTGCATGAGAACCTATTCAGAGATTTTAACATGTAACCTAATCGACTAAATTATGAGAAAGTCAAACCTTACCACGATTTCGTATTATATATATATATATATCTAACATTATTAACACATTCATATATATAACGAGATAGATCATATAGACGTCAAGTGGCTCTATAACTACCATATATATATATCTAATAGTATATAATAAATATTATCAATTATAAGATATAATATATAATATTATATAATAACAATAATAATATATAATATATATTTTTATACGTCGATATAATTCGACATTATCTACCCCCCAGTATCTACTAATTCATAAAAATTAGGATCACTAATCCGACATGTTTTATTTGAGTGTGTATTTAACACTCTCGCTATATATTGTATTAACGTGTGAAAGTGTAATAGTGGGAGTGGCATACAGCAATGATTTTACACTAAACTATTTCTAATCCTCATACGATATCATTTCATAATATGTTACTTGGGCTAACTTGGATATAGACTAAGTCGTTACAGTCGTTATACGCAGCCCTAGGGTGGGGAGTTTATTATGGTTTATTCGAAGTATTACTGGTTGATGCATATATGATACAAAAGTTCAATATAATATCATGGTTTTGTTCTGGTGCCAGTTAACCTCAAGTCTAGTATAATAAATATGACTCGACAGTCCCTACTCAGAATTTGCATTAGTAATCGCAATGACACATCAGATCAATCATTGCATTACGCACTATACACAGAAAAACGGGCTGAGAATGGGCATTACATATGGTGATATCTTATATCTTGAGATATTACTGTATATAACTATATTTAGCTGTTTTACTGAGTGTATGGTCTTAAATGATACGCGACACCCTCTTTAGTACGACTACAGATAATGGTACTTCAACAGAAAATCTGAATTATCAGTGATCTCTTCAGGAGGAGACTACAATCACTTTCACGATATTCTACAATAGTATTCTCAAACATTTTGAGGTATCTCAATTTAGATCTATGTGTTTCCGAGAGGGCTGAGGAGGTGATATGTCTTGAGAGAGATTTATACAATCGATTTCTGGATTATCACTAGTCTTTCAGGGTGATAGGTAAAACCGCTAGATTTATGGATACGGTTAATGATAGAACATAAAATAGGAATAGACTGATATTGCTTACGGTATGTACTCATTACTCACTTTATATTTTTTATCAAATTAGTTTTTATTACTGTGATGTTATCCTGAATAATCACTCATTATTCTCCATCTGCTGGAATTCTAACTAGTACCAATTAACGTATCAATTATCTATCATACTTTTACCGCACACACGCTCAGACTATTGAGCTCTTTGATTTTATATTCTTTCCGACATCTGGTGCGTCTCATAAACATCTCTCATCGCCTCTAATTTCTAACACTTCCAGATAATCCCTTCCTCACTTCGATATGTTTCACATTTGAAAGTCATACTCAGCATGCTTACTCTTCGTGAGCAACATACTTCGCACAGAGAGCTCATGTATCTCGGTGCCCGATGCCCTGGTTTATTATATACACCCTCAGCCGTATCGTTATCCCTTAACTGGGCTTTCCTCTTACTTTCTATCGTAATTCAATCCAATGTAATCTATGGACACTATATGCTATCCAGGATTATATTACACAGCTCGAGCGAAACATTTGTATTCGATTTTTTTTAATATAGAGCGATGGCGGTCCCCTCTTCTGGTGGCGACACCACGGGACGTATAAGCTCTCTGTCTTCTATGTAACGCTGGAATTTTTATCAGTCGACCATACAGATATCGATGTTTCATTGCTTCCTTGGTAGAAAGGGCCCTCACCATCAAAAATTTTTCTCTTAACGCGCCGAAATATGTAGAAAAACGACAACCCACGTTGATAGATTGACTATTTTTTAGTTAAACTGGCTTAGTATGTTTCAGTTTATCTCGAGGAGCTGTGAGAGCACTCGGATCTGTACGCATTCCAGTGAAGCCTAAAAAATCGCATTCCCGTCAGAATCCGATACTTCGCTCATATACGATTCCCTCTTACGAGATATTCGATTACTCATATCTGAGAATAGGTATCGATTTCTAATATGTCGAACCACGGAGAGCTCGGATATTGGTATCTCGGATGTGTAGTCTGTTAGCCGGATCGAGTTCAGCTCGGATTCGCAGTACGGATGTGCTAAAATGACCGAGTGCTCTTACACGGAACATGTCTTTTCGATATCAGAACAATCCATTACGAGAGGCCAATCGTTCTCGTTATATTATAATACATATAATCAATAATAAATTAAGTGTATGTAATAAACTATAATATATAGGATATTATCAAGAATGAGATTATCTCTATAATTATATTCAAATAATAATTATATAATATCTCAACTTAATCACTAATCACCTATAATATTAAGTAATAATGTGTGTGTGTTCTGTCGCGCAGCAAAACCTCGGCGTATATCACCTCTGTATACGATTTACGCCTATTTATGCGACTTAGCTCGACAAAAGGTCGCGCAACATTAGGGTCCGTAGCGGCTACGTCTAGGAGGGTAACCATATTATTATCACAAGATTACCATTTATGACAGACAGACACTCCTCAAGTAAATGTAACGAGAGCATTTAACATAGATACATTGACAGCTGATTCAGAACCGATACGTTTAATAATTTTTGAGGAAAAGGCCGGTCAAATCTGCTCTCAAACTTTCTTATATAATACTTGGTTCTTTTATAACATTCTTTTTTATTATTCTATATTAATGATAATACTTTATATATGATAATATATCGTATATATATATATCAATATTAAATACTATATACAATTTTCAGAATTGTAGAATATATTTTATACCAAAAATCTACTGATTATTAGTATCACTATATTTAATAGGATCATAGTAGATATCTTTAGCCATATTTCTATATGGAGATTCGCATTCCTAGTTATTTCGACTATATGAATCGAGTAGACCTAGGTTTAGACGCAAATAATAATGAGTAACGATTGAGTATCTTATGTGGACATATATATGTAGACTAACATTCAATACGAAGTATTATTGATGGAAACATAGAGATATCAGCTCATGATAGAGAGCTGTTTATCTGTTTTACGTATTACTTCTCGTAGTCTCTCTATTATTTTTTCACTATATTTTTTTACGAGAAGGAACACAAGAGGTTCCTGCGAATAGTGATAATGGCAGGAGTCGTTGGGATCAGCGGCCTCCTCTGTGGCCGATACGACAGTAGTTTATATGGATATTAAATCCCGCCCTCCGGGGAGGGTCCTCCGAACCCGCGCTTCTCTTGAGGATATGTCTGGATCGTCGAATAGCCTCTCCCCCTACGGTAGGATAATCGCACCGCAACATCTTGCTCGCTCCGAGGAGATCTCCTCATCTACTTGCGTACCTTCCGATATTTTTTAAGATGTTTGAAACCACTCAAATGCCTCTGCCTCGCTTTTTAGGACATATGAGAGCGAATCTCAGCGAATTACCATAGATGATATCGTTTCTTGTCACAAGAACTCAAACTAACTTGAGAGACACACAGCGTATTGGCGATCAACTGATTGGCGTTTAAATTCTTGTAAACTCCCTCCGCTCATAAAGTAATATGCTATCATGAATATGTGCTAATATTTTAGTCATAATCTCATAATATTACTATTATGCTTATTATATTCCAATATATACATTTATTTAAAGTTTAACTTTAATTTAAATTTGAAAGCAATCAAGTTTAAAGAGTTAAAACACATTATTACACTTTAGACTCAATATAGGTCAACTCGTCTATCCAGTTACTGAAGATGAATTTGCATTGTATACACTCTTTACAATTAAACGCTACTATCATCATTTAGCACATGCTTTAAGGTAACGTCTGTCATATACCCTATATAGACCATATCATATACATATATTCATATACATTATACTTATATACTGTAATAATAATATCATTATTATTAATATATTGATACCGACTTGGAATAATATAAGGTACTTTACCTCAGTTGAAAACGAGAGAGAGAGAGTAGAGAGGAGAGAGATGAGAGCTACAATGTAATTAAAATCAGCTAGATAAAGTTTTTAGGAATCACTTGTGTATTAGCTTTTACTTCATTGATGGAGAAGAATAACCTTTTTACGTTCTAAATTTTATCTGCTGAAAAAATTCATCCAATCTCTCTCTGCGGTTCCCTCCTCGAGTTACTAAAATTCTCTCTCTGCGTACTCTATCAATCCAGATAATATGTATACCACTATTTTATACCTATCTGAAAGTGGAATATTAATATCATATATTAATCATATATATAATAGTAATAGTATACTACGATCAACTATTCACTATGTGAGAGTAATTATTCTCACATACTTACTTATATACTTAGGCTTCTTACTATTTTATAGACTATATGTTATAATACACCACCTATATCCGTATATATTATAATGTTTTTATAGCGAATTTCTTTAAATTTATTACATAAATGTCAAACTCCGTTTCATGGTGCACATAAATATGCTTTTTTGTATTCATATATTGTCTAGAATGTGATACTAGGCAATCAATAACAGTCTGTGAACGGGTGAAATAGGCTATGTAATCACGTAGAACTTATATTACATCAATTGTAGAAGACGTAAGTCACACACTCGCGCCATTTATGTTTGAGAAAGATACCGCTTTTAGTGCTGCTGTAGGAAAAGATTCAAAGGTAGAGTAACTAAGTAATGTTTTTGGTAAAATACCGTTCCGTATGGTTCTATGTCTTCATATATTGGGCATAGTCTTGATGAATGGGACAAATGTCTGATCACGCAACGTGTTGGCATTGCGAGCTGTATTTTATAATTTTATTTTCCAATATCTAGATTTTGTTCGTATACCCATCAGACAAATCATACCCACCTGAACATTAAGAGGGGTCGTAAAACGCAACCTAACTATATTATATAATCTAGCGTGTGTGACTAGTGAGAGAACGTCTAACTACATTACTTAATTGACGCTGCTATGTCATATCTTCACCTAAACCATCATATGTATACTGCACTTGAGACGTTAAACATAGTTCGTCTCTATTTCAATTGTGGAGGAGCGAGTCGACACATTAACAGCCTACAATCATAACTCTGTAACGCTTCGTCTTCTGGTTCTCCGAAGGAGAGTCTTCGTTCAAATATACGTAACAAGATGTTTAATAGAGGTGTTAACTGACTATTTGGAGAGAGAGAGGAGAGTTACCTATGTTGAATCATATAAAGTATATTTATATGCATGTCTTTCGCTAACTTCTCTATGTACGCTCTAGCAACATTCAGGACATTATAGATTGGGGTCCAGTCATTCTATTTATAAAAATTAATCATCTTGAACAAACAATTCTAGTACAACAATTATATATATAGTCATCTTATCCGCATCCCATAAAATGTAAAGTATATATATTATATCTCTACTATATATTATTATTTTCTATAATACTATTTCTAAGCATATTTCTGTTTATAATTTAGTCTCATATATCTAGCAACAAGTATTAGTTTTACCGTGGCTCTCATTTATCTAATATTATATGAGCCACTATATCTAACTTCACTAGGGGAAACGTGGAATTGCCATTTTTACTATTCATCATATATAATATATATATCAAACGTATAGTAATTGATGCTATTATGAGATCACATACATCACAGAATTATTATTCTTAATTATATGTATTATCTAGCTAAGTATAATAAGTCTCACAATATTTGAATCTAATAATAGATAATAATCAAAATTAATGTGATATATTTATCATACTATCACATTTATATATATTAAGTAGATATGTTCATATCCTACTTATCTGCTCTAAGGTCTAGTATAATATTTATTCACTAGGGAAGCATGTCGGTTTATTATATCTTCTTATATGTTATATTAGATATCTTAAGCTATATAAGTTACTATTGAGTTTCTGCTATGCTTATCTAGCGCTCTCAGTCGATCCTGCAAAAGTGTCATTTGAATTGGTGCAAAGAATTAAAGCTGTGAGAGCTATGAAGAGGAGTTAATGAGTGAGAGTAGATTACAGGAAGGCATAAAGAAATTTGATAGAGAAAATGTCTTGGCTGCTCCGTTCTTCTTACCGGTAGCAGCCCAGACTATTCTTTTTGCGCTCTCCTTATCCCACCTACTGCTTCTTTCGTGTGCGTCTGCTCTGACTCCGATTTCCCACTCCCCCCCCTATGGGTTTCAGACGACCACCCCTCCTAATACTGCTGTCATGAGGTATACTGCTGCTACCGTATATCCTCGTAGCCCAGAATATAGCCGCAGTTTAATTTCTGCTAAATACTCACCAAAATTTTTTGGTCTCTTGCGCTCAAGATAGGATCCGGGGAAGGTCATGTACCTGTCAGAAATACCAATACGCTCGAAATCATTTTATTCAGTAAGCCTCCGTCACTTAAATTACTGAATCCTGGGCCAGTTATCATTAACTCCCTATTTTCTGATTCCTGCAGGTGGATTTTCATTCTCCTCCCCTGTATCGGTAAACATCTACTGCCTCGAGTAGATAGTATTTTTTATCCGCTGTTTTCACTCACTTCCTCTTGCACTTCTTACCGAACACATAATGCTTGTTTATCAATTAGTTAACTTTACTAATTTTTTCACTTTCTCTTTCATGGCTAATTTCCCCCGTTTTCAGCATTTCTGTGATTTTCGTTTCCCACTTGTCTGGTGTGGGGGCAGGCTCTGACCGTCAATTATCCCTTTCGATTCTTGCATAATTTTTCGTCTTATCACCCACTTCACTTATTCGACTTCTCTATCTCTTCTCTCTAGAAACAAATCTTCCATTTCTCAAGCTATACTATTTTCAGAGCAACGATCATACGTTTACTTTAACAATTTTTTCACTCTCTTCTCTTCGTTTCTTCTTACTCCCGGCTGTCTAAGCCAACTTCCAATATCTAAATTAATCTCTGTGTCTGATAACATTGACACTGTGCTCTCTCCTTCTGTTTTCATTTTCTGATCATTGAGTTAGTTGACAGAATCGTTTTCTCTTCTTGCTGTTCTCTTGGGTTTTATTCTTTTTTTTTTCATTATCTACCCTCTACAAAGGAGTTTTTAAAGTTGTTGACTTCTATATTAACATTTTGCCAACGGCTTGATCCTAATTGCTGTTCTTTTTCATAAATGTCCAAAGGATTTCCCTTGGAGCAAACTTTTTTTTTTTTTTCCGTTCCCAATGCCTGTTTTCTGCTGTCCGAGTTCTAAAATATATTCATTGAACTTTGCCTGTTCTTATTTTAATTGTTCATGTCATCGACTTGCTAGAATAAACCAAGATAGTTCAAGTTTAAGAAAAGGGGCCATCTCCTTTGGAAAGGCGCGTGTCGAGGTGCGAACGAAAGTTAAAAAGAGGTTTGATATTTGGTGTTGCGACGTTCCTCTTCAATTATTGGTAGTCTAGCTTGACACATTCTGAATTAGGGGCCAGATTGTCTGAGACGTAAATATGCTTATATGAGGTTTTGGCGTACAAACACTGCGAAAAGGAATGCTTGCTAATCCGCTGCGTGCGGGATCCTTTAAACTACGTTTCCTTAACTTCCTCCTGATAGCACCTGCTATTGAGTCTTTTTAACAACGCCGACTGGTCTACTTTGTCCCTTCCTGAGTCAAGTTTACCACTTTTAATTTTTTGTTTTTTTACAATTCGTAGCATCCTGGTTCTGGGTATGGTTTCTTCAAATATGGGATTTCATCCACTTTCATAGAGAATTGACGAATCTGGTCCCCTCCCCAATACTAAAAAGTTGATTCTGCAGCTAGACTTTGTTCTTGAGGATTCGCGTCTCCTAATCTCAGGGTTAGCATTTGCAACCCCTCCAAATTAAAAGTTGTTGGAACGATTTAGGAAATTATTCTTAAGATCAAAAACAGATTGGAAGAATCTATATCAAATTAATTAAATAGAAGGTTGTAACATATTCTGCCTATCGTTGGACGTTTTCCCTTCCTACCTAATTATAAATAAATTGAATAATTATGGAACTGCTGCAGTGGGGCTATACACTTTTACTATTATTTTATCCTTTCCGAAGCACTGAAAAAAACAAAAAACTATTTCAATGTACAATTCTCTCGAATAGTAATCAAGTTGTAAAACACCACATAATAGGGTCCTTATCACTGTAAAAACCATCACTCTCCCCGAACATTGAACTAGATAACAAACCTTGGCTCTCCAGGAAATGTACTAAAATATAAAACTTGATACAATTTGCAGTATTAAGAAAATAAAAATAATCCTATAGCTTGTGCCAATTTCAACATCGTCCAAACTTTTTCCTTTTAACAGAGATAGCATCCACTTTCTTGTGTATGTACGAAAATATTTGTTCGTTCAATTAAGCAACGGCCGTATCTTGCAAAAGCCATCACCCTAAAAGCACAAATTAAATGATAAAACTAGTATATAATGATATTAGTTTATGGCCTAATCATTTGTTTCATATAACAAGAACGTATTATACATCGATTTATAAGACATGATGACACAAACAAGACACTCACAACACAATTACTTTTAGCGACGAACCAATACCATGCAACAAACACACACACCTACAACATATTCGATAGCACCCAAAGAAGTAATCATGATTTAAAAAATTGTTAAATAATGTAAATATTATATGTAGGAAAAATATCTATATTATATAAAGATATATTATTATTATATATATTATAATAATAAAACTATACGGAAACTGTATATATATAAATATAATATTATAAAATAGCCTTTCTAGTTAAAAATATATATAATTTATCTATTATTAATACTAAGAATATACTACCAAGGTAATAATATATAACGACCCGTAAGTGGCAGATAACTATAGCGGGCTCCGCCCTATTCCGTGAAACTGACTGGTAGGGATATAGGATATTGACAATACTATAAGAATTACAGCGCATAATCATTCCGGGGGTGCCGGAACTCGAAAACTAAGATACGACCGGGACTATAAAGACGGGATAAAGCATATCGGAATGGAGGTAATTGCACACTTGTCTATGGACAAATCGCACAAAAACAAAACGGATGACTTTTTGTGTAATTCTTCATTATCTCTTTTATTATCGTCTCAACGACTATTCAGGATAGGAGTACGACCAGAAAATACTATAACAACATAGTAATCGACGCGTCATAAAATTGTTAATTTTCTAGGGCTCGAGCCGTACGGTGGACAAGAGGAAAAGGGGATAAGAATAAACGCTTTCCATACCTAACCTAGCCGTAGGTGGAGTGGCGCGAGAATCCAGCTCTGGAAATCCACAAATACTAAACAGAGTCGAGGGGTATTTACCGGAGACTCCCACATACGGAGGCGGGGAATAATTAGTCCCCAAATATAATCCTATTCTAATAAAAAATCAGCAGATTGTAATTCGCTTAGAACTTTCGAGTGCGAGAACGATAGACGAGGGTAGTCACAGGCTGAAAGAGGCAGAGGAGAAGAGTCGTTTACTCGCTACGGTTAATTCATTATGACATCTTGACGTATGAAGAGTTTACGAACAGTGAAGGAGAGCGGGACTTTGAAGGAGCATAATGTCATTGGTGGAAGCATCTGGGCTTTGAGCGAGAGAAAGAGGAGTACAGATTCAAAGAGTGAGTAAGAGTTGATTTGCCGGAGGAGTTGGAGACGCGAGGGATGAGGATGAACGGACAGAAGAGAAATTTAACAAATAATTGGAGGTAAAATGAGGATGTGGGATGTGTGATGGTGTGAGAGGTGGAGGAGGTTAACGGCGAGAGAGCGAGGGAATAATGTATTTTGTAGATGTTTTACACAGAATAGAGTACTAATTAAAATGGAGCAAGAGAATCAAAATGTATATGCGATATATATCGTATGGTATAGATCATAGAAATGCAGGTTATGCATCCATCGACAATGATGTATACAAACATCAGAATGTATAATAGTATTATTGAGCTGTATGAGTACAAAGTACACAACTGTAGTTTATGGAAGATATTAAAAAACAGAGATAATAAAAAAAGAAATAGAATCGACGTCTTGTTCTGTTATGGCGCAGTTGTCCGAGGAACACATTGTGACTACGCTGATATCTCCATATCAGAGTAAGATGATTAGAGATTTACATCAGTCGGTTCTCGAGATGAGGGTATTAAGCAACTACTTGATATGTGTTATATAGCGAGATGAGCTATGGAGACGACGAGAAACTTATAAGGTGCATTCACACAGTAATACTAATAAGGAGAAATTTAGAGCAAGATAATAAGATTGGTGAAAGACAGATGATAACTGAAGGATGGAATATAGTGTGTGAGATTTTGGGAACGATGGTATAAGGGGACTATCCTAGATAGAGGATGAGCATGGAGAGTAATCGCTAAATAGTAAGAGAATAGGGAAAATTATTGATTATCACTACTAATGTATAGGGTCAGAAGAAACAAGGGAGAAGATTCACTGTATAAGAATGTAGGTGACGGAGTTACGCATGGTAGAGAACTCTCGAAATAGAGTCAGCATACCAAAATAACATTAAAAAGGAGGAGAATGTGCTAAAGAAAAGATAGAGTCTATCCCCAATGGTATTCCACAAGGCAACGTAAGCCATTATATAATAGGTAGGTTATATAATGCTCTCGGCATTGGGAAAAGTACGACTTTGATCATTAGAGCCGTGGTATACGGTACTGCTAGGTATTATAAGTAAGAAAATCAGATCTGTTACCTGTGGGATGTTAGGTTAGCTTGAGTCACACAGATAGCTACGTGAAAAGATAGGAGCACAGACTGATCATCTAAAACAGAGACTAATAAATAAATCTACAAAGAAAGAAAAATATAATTATATACATATTATAATTAATACAAGTTATAATTAAATTATTATTACCCATAAGTAATCATATATTAAAAAAAATAATATTAATAAAAAAAAATAAAAGCGAAGCTTTATTAAAAATAATATTAAAAATTATATTGTTAAAAAAATTCTGTAAAAAATATAATATTGATTTTGATGATGAATATTTTAAGAATCTGAATAATAATATAAATGGCTAAATGCTTACATACATATCTTTATAATAACTATATAATCCAAGTTTATGAAGAACGATTAAAAAGATATGAGAATATCAACATAGTTAATCCTCTCATATCATTTTAAAATATGAGAACTATACAACGGGTAAATACACAGTAGAATCAGTATTAGCATAGAGTTCTGAGGGGTTCTTCTGAGTTCTACTATAACTGATATATGTTATCATACACCTAGAGGATTCGCGAGGCATACCTTATCGTGCTCCGTTCCTGTCTTGTCCGTTGTCTATGTGGGCCCAGCTACGAGAAACCACAATAATAAAACTAAATGAGCAGAATATAATTCGCTTTATTAGTCACTTAAAGCTATCTGTCAATCGACTATAAAAGAAAATCAACTTAATGTATGCTGTCAATACCTGATTTCGGCAAAATAACGTCTGATAGTATTGAGCATACTTCCTCGTCAGATGTGAGAGCAACTAATTCTACCACCATATCTTCTATTGACTTTCTCTCCCTAAAGAGCCACTACTCGAAAAAAATGGGCCCACACAGTCATTGGCATCGACTTACAAAGTTCAATTCGACTATTGCGATAAACGCTTCACTTGCAGAGGTTTATAACGTATTTAGTCTCTCATATTTCTAACGTGTTATTATAAAATATATTTATCTATAAGAAAAATAAACATTTATGTTACATTTGTTGAAAATAATACATATTCAGGTGGTTTACTATTTTTGTCATGCCATGTTTCTTACAGGAAATTTCTATAATACCTTGTCACACACCATCGTTAATCAATGGATCTTTCTACCCCTAGTTACATGCCTGTGCTCGCATGCGTGATTGCAAGACGAGATATCTATATCTGTGTATAAGTAAAAACTGAGATATTATAACTTCATAGACTGCTCCGTGTATACTCGAGCTTTGTATTACACGAGAGTACAAAACATACAAACTTGTAAGCGAGATATGGTGAAAATATTGTAATGAAAAACAGTACCTAATTTTGGGAGTGTCCCAATTATAAAACTATGCCGTGAAAACTATCTCTGATAAGTTATCATTCTGAAATAGAAAACACTAACCTTCGAAAATAACATATCTTATGCAAAACTTTCACCAAATCTGAGTAATCAAATATATTTTATTTTCTTGAAATATAGTTTATTAATTCCTTAAATCATACTACGAACAGATTTTTCACATGATACTTCTGTAACCAAGATTAGTTGGCAGAAATGTAGGTCACCAAACACCATTCTCTGACAATCACGAGAAGCTGCTCGCTCAGAATGCCAGATTTGACACACCTAGACAGATTGTGTCACCGTAGTTAGAATCATAATGAAGCTAAACACATAGATAATTGATGAGAGAGTATGAGAATTATAACCTAAAAAAATAAGAAATTATAGCATTTGTCTAATTATCATGTTAAATATTATATGTTAATTTTTTCTATCGTATATAAGGAGAGCTCAGTTAGCGAAGGTTTGCTGACTTGAACTTGCCCTTTGACATCAATAATCTTCTATCATAAACCTTCCTAGAATAGGATCTCCTGAAGTGTCTAGGAAAAACTGAAATCTATTTATTCATTGATATGAGAGAATTTATAAATCAATATGGTAGTAGCTTTGAATACAAAGATAAAAAAAACAATCAAAAATACATGTAATTAAAAGAGACTATCAAGAGCATATGTTGCATACTCCTCTACTGTCTCTCAAAGAAAGGTCCTTGGACAATCGAATATCGCAATAAAAAACGTACTGTAAGTACAATGTTAGAGGTTCTCCTGCCGTGCGTATACGTACGATGATGATGATACGGCTAGTTATCTAGATCAATCCTTTATTTAGCAATGACGACAAGTCACTTTTAAAATCATTAGATATTTCAATAAAGAAGTAATTTGCACGACATCATGTAATAGGTATGGTGACGGTAGTGATTCTATATAATATATAATCATTACCTATCAGTATACGTTTACGTTGACTAAACTATATTTTTCGCATCGTTATTTTTTGGCGTTGATATGGGACGAGTTATTACATATCCATCTAGTTACGTTTTTTGCGATGCGGTAACAGATTGAACCAGCGGTACCTATCAAATAATTCTGATAAATACGATAATAAGTATGTGACCACTGAGTACCAGATTTGCATATCTTTAACGAACTGGTAATGGGCAACAAGGAGAACTCCGCGTCCCGTCGCACCACCTGAGCAAGCAGAGTAGGCTACTATAGTGTCTATCGGGCTCTACAAAGGACTAAGAGGGCATTTCAAAGGAGAGGCCAGGACATAGCATGAACAGTACGCTCCGAGTAAATACAGACTGCGGCGAGAGCAACAACAACTTCAGAGTCAGACAAGAAGCATGTCGAGAGACCCGCAGCATGAGAATTATGAGCAGCGACGAGCTTCGGCGAGATATTTACGAGGCGCGAGCAATACGGGGTAATTCACGAGTGTCAAAGGATAGATTGTCTAGAAGGAGAAATTATACTGGGTTTGTTTGGCAACGTAAAATAAATAGTGTGGCGTAACGTTTATGGACAATAAGAAGATGGAGATTATAACTAGAACATCATGAATGGCAGACATGAAGAGCGTAGAAATAAGGATTGGGTGGTAATGCAAGCGAAAGAGTGTAGAGAGAAAGACATGTCGTAGTGGGTAGCAGTGAAAGGGAGGGAGTAGAGTCAAGAGATAAATTGGAAAAAAGGATATCTGTCCAATGACTCGAGATAGTGGAGCACGAATTTGAGAGGAGAGATAGAGAGTATATAACAGGCGGATGCATATACGATGTGGTTTCTTGGAGATATGCTACTGAATGAGCCAAAACACGGCAAAGCGCGAGATGGGAGCGAGTCACAAAAATACGTCTCGTTCAGAAGAAAGCACGTAGAGACGAAAACAATGGACTAAACACTAGAGAGTATAGTTTGTATGATGGAGCCTAGTCGCGATAGATTGGCACAAAGGAATTGTACCTCCGGCATATAGAAGAACATGACACAGAGTATAATACACCGTATCATTATTCAAAGATGACACCTTTGACAACTCGAGCAACTGAACTATCGAGGAATGAAAACACTAATATGATGAGAGACAGGATGACCGGAATGGGGATGAAGAGGTCGGGATGGAGGAGGAGGGGGAGAGGTGCCACGATTAACGCGCCTGTCGTAACAGGCTGAGAGACTCCACATCGGCATCTGAGGTCGAAGAGAAAAAGAGAAGAGCAAGATGGAAGATACGTTATCAGCATCACTCCATGAACGAGCCGCTACTAGTCCTTGGCGAGATGTTTTACCCTCATGCATACCAGTAAGGTGGAGAACAGGCTGAGTGTATCGAGTTGAAACATCAAATATGCTGCTAATTGACTAGAAGAGGAGGCGAATCGATGAACGAGCGTTTTCAAGCAGGAGCAGGAGTCTCACATCTTAGAGGTTATAGATGGAATTCAGGTATAACGCAACAATTCGAGGTCAAAAAATGGTGATAACTACCTGTATAGTCTCCGAATAAAGGATGGTTAGAATGTAAAGGTATCCGGAGTGTCCTTAGATGCGGATCAATTAGTACTGGTGGGCGGGACATGAAAAGAGGGGAGGAGGAGTAAAGAGGTCAGAAGAGGGCAAGGATAGAGGGAGAAGTAGAAGAACAAGAAACAGAGACGAATTTTTAATTAACTAAATGAATGAATAAATGCAGGAAACCCTAAGGAATGAAGAAAAACGGAAGACGTGCAGGAATGTCATAGGAAAGTGCAGAGATAAACTGCTTGGAAAGATGGGTAGGTAGGTATAGAAGAGACATGACAACGATGTTGAACGAAGAAGAAAAAACAATTAAAGTAAAGAACAGGAAATATATACTAATAAACATAAAATCACAGCGGCAGCAAGGGAGGAATATTTACAGGCAAGGAATGAGGCAGAGAGAATAAAGAGGAGGCAAAATAAAGATGGAGGCGGAGAGAATGCAAGAGAATAACCGAGAGGATGTGGGCGAAGGGGATAGAAAAAGATATTTTAGCTGCGAGGCGTATAGAAAACCAAAAACTGTAAACTAGAAATATAAAGATAGAAACGGAGAGATTCTGTGAGACAGAAGAAAGAAATGATAGATTGAGCGAATACTATGAAAATCTGCTAAATGTAGAATACAGAAAACAAGAGGAAGAAGCTGTAGATCAGACGAGGGGAGGAGGAAGAGGAGGAAGGCGGAGAAGATAACGGTAGAAGGAATATGAGGAGCTTTACAAAAGGAATAAGAAGGGTAAGCCCCAGGGAGAGGATGGGTGCTGGTGGGAGGTTGGGTGTGGACGGGAGAGAGGAGCTGAGAAGGGAGAATATCAGTTTGATGAACAAGTTTGGAGAGAGGGAAAGGGTGCCGGAAAGGTGGGCAAAGCAATAATACTACCGATATATAAAGGTAAAGATGCAGGAAGCTGTAATAAATATAGAGGCATTTCACTGATGGACACTGCAAAATATACGAAGAATATTGCAGAGGAAGGCTGAGAAGAGAGGTAGACCCGAGAGCTCGGAGAAGAACATACGGGTATGAGAAGAGAAGAGGAAACCGACGGACCTCTATCCACTAGAAGGGTTTCGGAGAAGATGCTGGGATATGAAGAGAATCTTTGTAGCGTTCATCGACCTGCAAAAAGGCATTTGATTCGGTGCTCAAGGAAAAAGCTCTGAGAGCTATGGAGAGGAATTCATGGAGTGAGGGGTAGATTAAACGAAGCCATTAGAAGTTAGTATAAAAAAATACAGTGTAAGTTAGAACTGATGGCGAGAACGATAGATGGTTGAGGTGAAAACAGAGTGAAGCAGGGGAGTTGTTTTAGTCTCCCACTGCTGTTTACATTTATTTAGACGTGGTGTAAGGCAGTGAGGAGAGACTGGGATGAATCTTGAAGGGGACATTAAATGGCAGTATTGCGGACGATTCTGGCATGTTGGAACGCGAGAGAGACGAGACGATCGAGAGGTGGGTTGGAGTTGTTTTGCTGGAGGAGTTTGAGGAAGCAGGGATGAAGGATGTAACTAGAGGACAGAGGATATTAACAATAACCGGAGTAAATGAGGAGGGGTATGAGTGATGGTGTGTGGGGCTTTCATTCCGACTTACGTCATGCTGCAATTATTCGGAGATGTGTTAGCAGAAAGGGGGGGAGTGGAGGAGAGATTACGCGAGAAGAATGGAAAAGTATGGAGATAGTTATGAAAGTGGTAACCCAATGATGAAAGATAAAACATCGGAATAGAGGTTTAAAACGTGATTTTTAACAGTATACTGACTCCGACGCTGCTGTACGGAGCGGAACCATGGACAACAACGAGAAGGATGAGAGAGAGAATACAAGCGCGGAGTGCAGGGTATAAGAACGTATGATGGAAAGAGAGGACAGTCAGAAGAAGGAATGAAGTAATTAGAGAATATATAAGCGGTGAAGAAGATGATACGAAGAGGATTTGGGAATTGAGATGGTGGACATCTGGAGAGGATGGAGCAGGACAGAATCCGAAAGAAGATGGAATGACACAAGATGGCAGAAAACAAGGAAGACCGAGAAGAGATGGGCGAGTCGGTGGAGGACTCTCTGGCAAAAGCCTGTCATACCAAAAAAATGAGAGCGCAAAGAGAAGAGGAATGTGCAGGCAGAAGGGATGTCTGAGAAAGACGCGTTGCGCGGCTGACAGGATAAAAAATCTTCCTGGGAGAGGAAAAAGAAAAGAAAAGAAATATATAATTATATATATATATATATATCTAATAATATATATATATATTAATTATTTAATATAATATATATATATATAATATATATATATATAATTATAGTATACTATACTATACTAGCTATTTAAGTAAGTGGTTGACTCCAGAAGCAAAAATCAATAATTAATGTATCGTTATTGTAATAATTTTAGGGTAAAATTAGAAATTTTTGGGTACCTATCCTAACCTAGACCTAACTAACTAATCTAACCTAACTAACCTAACCTAACTCAAACTTTGATAATTTTACGTAATATTAACGGAGTCACACACTTATAAATGTCCATATATATATACATATATATATATATATATATATATATATATATATATATATATATATATATATATATATATATATATTATAATATATATACTATATTGATTATATCTATATTATATATTATATATACTATGTGTGTTGTGTTTGCAATGAGTGCTCACAGGTGAGTGCGTATTACTGTGTATTTCAATTTTCTTTCGATATCGATTCAATAACATGATAAGTTGCTACTGTTTAAAAAAAGGTTGATTTTCTTTCT
>JABUQX010061123.1:5000-14470 GCA_015478945.1 Trachelipus rathkii
TTGATAAGTTGCTTCCCTAATGGAAATCAAACTGAGAAGAAAAAGCTGAAACACGTGAAACACCTGTGTAAATATTGTATTCGACAAGAATTTCTAAAATTAGCTGCAAACATATTATTAAACAAGATCTTAAATTTAAACTTTACAAAAACATAAAAATTTGTGACCAAAAATTGTCATTCACAAAATTAACACAGCTAGCTATAAATACGAAGATATTGTTGAGATATACCTCGCTAATTGAATTGCTGATTTATAAAAATGAAATAATTGAACAATCTTTGAACTCGCTAAATGTCAGCATTAATGCTGTTGATTATAAATAGAAAAATAAAGAAATTTTGATGGTGATGGCTAGAGACAGTGTGCATAGTGAATGGAAAATTTCTCGTTTCCCTATCACTCTCGCTAATTATCATTCAGCTCGGAATCGTTGCAGGGATACTATTCGACTAGTAAAGAGGACTTTGACTAAGGACTTTGACTAAAAGAAAGTACGCTGACCTTCTTGGTTCTCCTACTGAAAAATCTTTCTGGTCTTTTGCCAAAAATATCTTCAACAATTTCTGCAAATCTTCCCTTCTTCCACTTATTCGCTCCGATGGTTTTGTTGATAAATATCCTACTGGAAACGCCATCTCTTTGTCCTTCTGTTATCCTATAATTCAACCCAGGACGGTGTTGCAATTCTGGTCCTACTCCTTCTCCTCTTAAGTGTCACATTTGATCTGGTGCATAGGCTCCTAAAATTTACGAGTATAAACATTAGGAAGGCAAGTGGCCAGCATGACATTCCTCCTCAAGCTAAATTTGGATCACCTGGAATACATATTTTTCCGATCATCAGTTCGTTTTTCTTCGCTCGAAGTCGACTGGTGATATACCTTCCTATCTCACAGTTTTTTTTCTGGCCTCAAGAAATTTGAGAAGTCTTGTGTGGTGGCACTTGACATATTCAAAGCATTTTACCAGGTATGGGACGCGAACGCGTCGCTACTTCCAAAGTTCTCCTTTTTTCTTACCTATTTCTAGTTTTCTTTCAAATCTCTCCAAATCGGCTGTTGTTGATGGGACGACTTCTTTTTCTATTAATAGTGGTTGTTCTCCAGGTTCCTGTCTAATCTCTCCACTAATTTCCTTCTTTTCACTAATCATCTCAAGCTGCTCATTTTAACTCTATCCATTTCACTTGCCGATGAATTCAATCCTCCATTTTTTCTTGCTCAATGTTCAATCCTTTGCTCCCGCTTTTTGTATCTAGAATTTGCCTCTATCGCATAATTTTTTCCGGAATTCTATTCTCGCTGATCTGGTAAAATTTTCCCAGGCGGGGACGTCCAAAGCCTTGAGAAATCCACCCCATTAAAACCCAACTTCAAATAACTCCGCTCTGCGAAGACACCTCCTAACTTCCTCTTTTCTGCGACAATCTAGCATCCTTTGGACTTCACATAGATAAAAAAGAATTGGAAACCGTTCATATCACACCAAAGGGTTGTTATGGCCGTCCTCAAAAAAAAGCTGGGATTTCTGTTTAGATTTGAGAAATTTTTCCCACTTCCTCACTATTCCAACCATACATAGCTCTTTCTTTGTGTTCCTGGAATTTTAACACTCATATCATGTCTATTCTTCAGTGCTTCACCAGTTTTTTTTATATTTTCCAAATAAAAAAGACTTATAATCTGTTCTGTACTTTTCAGTTCAGTTTGTCTATTTTTCTATAGATTCTATACGCGATAAGTGCTAAGGGAGCTTGACCATTTCATGGTACACCACCAGCCTTTACAACACCTTTCATTTGGCCCCCCAATTGGTTTGGGGGGGCCCAAAAAGGTTTTTGACCCCTGGGAAAAACAAAAAAAAATGGAAAAAAAAAAAATTTTTTTTGGGGGTGAGAATGAAAATACAAGGGGCAGCTTGTTCTTTGCGGTGCTTCCTTCTTTCAAGTCATCTCTGTTCTGGAGAATTCTTCTCCACCTTCTGTGTTACCTGCTGAATTTAATTTACCTCACTTTAAGGTCTGCGTCTGTGCTCATATGCGGAATCTACTTTAGGTGGCACTGTATTGGTTTTATTTTTATATGTGGCGTTTTTGTCAATTTCCATCCCCTCATCGAATAGGGCTCCGTCAGTAAGCGCTACTGCAGATTGTAAAAAAATAAGCTTTCCTCCAATTCTCAATGTGCACCTAGTTAACTTACCCAGCATTTCTATGTCCTGAACAATCTAGAAGAGATGGTGCGTCTTCCTTACCGCACCATATATCAGGTCTTAGTCAGGAATGTCCTCCGCATACGACTGGGCAATGTTTATGATACTTATGTGCTGCTACTGATAAAACTTCTGGTCGTACTATTCTGATTTCCATGAAATGATTATTGCTTCGATGGAAGGGCTCCGTCGGATTGTGCCGAAAGCATATCAGAAGAGATTCACTCTGACATGAAGTCAAACATTCTATTTTATTTAACTTCTGCTAAATCTGAAATATCTTGCTATAGCTCTGCTTGTTCTCATTTTATTTATCGTAGTAGCACTACCATTAGCTCATGGGTACATCTTTATCCTTAAAACTCCAAATCTTTTTACATTTTATTCACCTATAAGTGTGGCATTATTTATGGTTCCTCCTCCTCCTGAAACCCTCTCAGTCATTTTGCAAACAAATGTCGTTTGCCACTCACTCACTCGCTCAGTCTCTCACTCACGGCTCTTCCTTTCCACTTCGATCTTTCACTCTTACTGGAAGCGTGCGCTCCTAAATATTTGCACAAAAAGGGGCACTATTACAACCCACTTATAGCTTTAACCTCCGATTTATGGGAAGATTTGAAAAAAACCCTTTAATCTTCTAATCTTATCTATGGTCACCAGTATGGTTTCCGTAATCAATGCTCTACTGGCAATCTCACTCTTTTCTCTTACTCTTAATCCTAATCTTCTATCTCTCTCTCTCTCTCTATGAGTGGAGGAATTAAAATATAATCATCCCTCAAACTTTTTTGTATATTGGCGTTTATATTATAATATATAAATAATAATCATAATAATTAAGATAATTAAGATAAATGATTATATCTCTAATAAGTTTGTAATGTGGTAGAGAGGTATAGTCAGGATCATAGAAACTACATTTATAATAGTTTGAATTAGTACGATCGAGAGGAGCTAGTAAACTTATAGTTAGTAGTAGTTGATAATTAGTTAATAATAGTTGTTTGGACTGATGAAAACAATGCTAGCTGAAACAAGAAAAAACCATGAGAATGTGCTTTTATGATATGTAGTCATATATATTGTTGTTTATGTGAATACCGTTTGATACAGTATAGCACAACTTGTATATATATACTATATATATATCTCATATAATATATATATAAATTATTCTATATACTACTACTAAGTATAAGAAATTACTTTGGTTTTTAATTACTAAATTTTAAATTACTTATAATTAAATTATATTTCTATAATATCTATAATATATCTTAGTAAGAACTTGTTATAGGTAATCTATACTAAATATTAACTTTATTTATTTAAAACAGTGTTTGGTCAAGGTAATATTAATAATAATAATAATATATAATAATAATAATTTAATTTAAAATAATATTATAATAATAGTTATTATATATGTGTTGTGTGTGTATATATATATCTATATCTTCTGTCTAATTAAAGTAATTTATTCTGATACTTCTGTAATCGAACGTAACAACTCGATGGATTACTTTCGCGCACCTTCAGAGTGTGGTATATAGTATACTATAACTAGTGTATATAAAGGAGGGGCTGACACTCCACTAGTGTGATAGCGGATGTTATCTAATATATAATTTGAATTTCATGAGTGTTATTTATATGTTGATTGTTGAGTTGTCTTATAATGTTTGCTTCGTCAATTAAATCAATAATAATACATTATAATTATATTATATTAATAATAATAATAATTAAATTAATAATAAATAATTAAATATAATATATAATATTAATAATAATTAATTTATATAATATTAATATATTATACATAATATAATAATAAAATAAATAATATGCGTTTGTCGCTTGATGTTTGTTGTGTGGGTTAGTCTTAGTTAACTGTCTCATATGTATTTGACTGTTATGTTGTAGTTATTTATGTTTCTTCCAGATTGTTTTAACTGCTATAATATATAGATTTGTTAATATAGAATATGAGTTTGGTATGATAATAATCTATATATATCTCATGTATTTAGGTACAATATTACAATAAATTATAAATATATAATCCATGATTTAAATTAACTAATTATAAGTAAATAAATTTCGCGTGATCGTTGGTTGTTGTTTGTATCTAGTTTTTCTCATTGTCTTGTCCTGTTGTGTGTTGTTGTCTTGTTGTTATATTGTTCTTCCTTTTTGATTGTCTTGTAGAATTTTCGTTAATTTACTCGGCGTATTAATAATTAATATTATCCATTAAATGAATAAAATAATAAATAATATTACATTAAAAAATATTATTATATCATAATATATTAATCCGCGTTACCGTGTTCTGCTGTTGTTTTGAACATTGTTGTTTTAGAGACACTGAAGTGTGTATAAATTAATATGATGGAACATAAGCTGTAGATTATAATCTACAGCTTATGTTCCATCTCAATTCTCAATCTCTCTTATAATATATAAATCCATCTGACTTTATATATATCAATCATTCTATCAGTCTAGATCATAAATTCGTACAATATCTACTATTCTTCTCTATCTAATTCTAATCTATTCTCTCTCTCTACTAATCACGCGTTAAGAGTATTCTTGAAAGAGACACACGCCTCCATGGAAAGTTAATAATAATAATCATGAAATGGATAATAGTTGGTACAATATGACTGGCCATGCAAGTATTTTGAAATAATCAATGTCTAGGTATAAAATGATAAAAATAATATAAATAATAAAAAATTCATATAATAAATAAAATAAATAATTAATAATCATAATAATAATAATATAAAGCAGAAAAAAAATATAAGCTCAAAGAATGAATAGTAAAATTGAAGAAATGATAGTAGCATTAAGCTCCTCGCATTTATAAAAATATAATTAATAATATATAAATAAAATATATATAACATTTAAATATACGTAAATAATAATAATAATAAGCTAGTAGTAGTATAGTAGTAGTTTAATAGTAGTAGTAATCATTGTCGTGGAGGTAGTAGTAGTTAAGTAATAGTAGTAGTATATTTATATCAAATTAATTGTTGGTTAAGTTTCTATAAGTAGTAGTATCATTAGTAGCTACTTCTTAATATATGTATATATATCATCTATTAAATATTACTCTACAAAAATATACTATTATAATATATATTATATATTTATTATATAATTCAATGTAAATTTAATAAGTAATTTATAATGATAATTTATATAAATTTTACTAATATATATAATCTTCATATATATAATATATATATCTTAATATCAATAATCTTATACTATATTATATTATACATATATAATATATCAATGATACAATTAATTTAATCTATAATCACATTCATTTAAATATAATATCATTAAATTTATAACTTGAATTATTTCTATTTTTAGATTTACATTAATCTAGTTTATAATTATAATATAATATAAAATATCAATTATATATATCTATACTATAAAAAAGGATATTATACTCTACCCTATAATATATATATATAATTATAATAAATATATTAATATTCATTATATATATCATCTATTCATATATATATAATACATCAATATCTATGAATATATATATAATATATATGATTATATTATATACCATAATTGCATTATAATAAACGATGATATACAACACAAGTAAATCTATAATAAATCTGTAATATTAATTTTTCTTTCTCGACCAGAATAGTAATGTAATATGTTTATTATGTCATTGTCGTTATGCCATTGTAATTATATCATTATATAATAATAATATATATTATTATTACTTAAAAAAAAATTACTATAACTAATAGACAAATTCTATCCAAATTTGTAAAAATCTTTACAATCTAGATTATATATCTTAATCATATTATTTATTAATATAATAATATATATACTAATATATAAAATATATTAATAGTTTGAAAATCTATATATAATAAATAAATTAAATATAATGCAAATAATTAATCTGCAAGATAAGTAAGCTTATCACCGTATTATATATCTTATAAACTATTAAATTTATATATAATAGCTATAATATAATATACTATACACTTAATATAATCAATCTAGATAATAAAAATAATAAATAATTCTTCAAATATATATATATACTCTATGGATTTCTAGCATATAAATATTGATGTTAACAACTAGCATATATAATATAAACTTGCATTTCATCCAAACCTCATAAAACTATAAAATAATTATAAATGCTTTTATATATTTACGTCTACCTAAATACCAAAGTAGTATATATAGTTAAATATATAAACTTATATTATAATATTATATCTAATAATAATCTATATATTATATATATAAATCATATTTATAATAATATTAATAATTAAAATATAATATCTTAAATATTTATTATATATATATTATATATATATATATTATAATAATATATATATTATATTTATTATATATATATTATATATTATATATAAAATTATTACTATATATAATATACTACATATATCTTATTTTATAATTATATATATTATAAGAATGCATATCAATATATACTATACTACACAAGATATGGATAATATATAGTTAATAATATGATATATATTAATATTAAAAATTAATATATATATTATTTATACAATCATATAATATTTATTTTCTTTCATTTATAAATAATCTAATTATACCTCTGTTAACTCTATTATCGATAGAATATCATGATGGAAATTCTTATATCTGAAGATATAATACTCCGGCAAGATTATAATATGAAAGCGAGAATTAGTATAAAGGAGTATATAGTAACCCTATAATTTAATTATATAGCCGTTTTTTCTTCAAGAGCTCATTAAGCTAGTCGAAAGTTATAAGATAAAGGTAATAATTGAACTCATTATATGACAATTTTGTACATTTTATTATATATATATAAATTCATATATTATTATAATATATTTATATTAATTATAGAAAAAAACTTCTATCTATTATTATAAATAATATATATATTATATATATATATATAATAATATATATGATATAATATAATATATTTATTAATATATTAATATTAATAGTCTTATATCTATATAATATATTATATATTAAATATATATAATAATAATATATATATTATATTTTCAATCATTATATTTATATTCAAAATTGCTTATTATAAATCTAATAAATAAGCATTGTAATAAGTTCAATGATTTAGAATATGAATATCATAGGCATGTTATATTTAACACTCACATTCGAGGGCGAGGCTAGGATTTTTTTTTGCACAATTTTCTAATATTGTAAAGTACTGCTGAAATAGGATGCAAACTTGAGGTGAATATAAACAATATATTTATAGTTGATATAGATACATCCTTAAGCTAGAGACGAGATGGGGGGGTAAACAGAGTCAATCAAAAGGGGGAGTAGGTGTAATGAAAAACACTAATCTCACATCTCAATAAGATATTCCGAGCTAAATATATCTTACGTAACGCGGTCAGATTCAAACTGCATATACCAACGACTGAAAGAGAACCGAACCGGGGCCGTAAAATATCGGAGCGAACGAAGGAGGCCGAAAGGTGAAGCCAGTGTGTTGTTGCCATCAAATGCATTCAGTGGGGCAAACACCACGCGAAGGTGTCTGCGCAATCTACGATTCTGGAATGTGATTGAATTGATGAGATGACGCGGAGAGAAAAAAAGAAATGGGGGAATTATTATGAGGTAACCTAGTAGCTACATGACAACAACAGTACCAAAAAGGGTGTGAGAGGAGTAATGCGAATACGGGGGTGTAGGGGTGTTATATAATGCATAATTGTAGTATACAGAGACGTGGTATAAATAACACATCTACGATATGTTGATTAGACCTGCGTCATCAACGAACGCATCTCGCACAAGTGTATGCGAATATACAAACGATACAGAGTAAATAAATTCTACTGCAACTTATGGGTAAAATAGTATATGATATTAATATTAATAAAATATAATCTTATATATATATAAAATTATAATTAATAATAGAAATATTAATATATAATTATCATATAATTAATTATATATAATATAATATTATTATAAATATTATATTATTAATAATTGATATATATATATATATTATATCGAATATTAGAGATACAGTTGCAGCATATAACATACAATGAATATTAATATGTAGAATATAGTAATACGTACGATCATATGTTATATAAGCCGCTAATAATATTGAATACTGACTCTAGGCCTGTGATAAATTCGTTAAGCAATGTTGCAAATAGTGCTCTTGCTAATCACATTTTGTCAACTCTAGTCTCGTACTCTTTAATAATTAATTATGCCAGTAAAGCCTCAGGTGTCGAATGAGATAGTAAAACTTGTAAACTGGTAGGTTGATTTTTTTGAAAAGAACATAAGAATTAATCACTGGGTTTTTTTAAAAAGTGAATATTCACATCAGGTTAAGAGCATGGATTATGAAAATTCCATCGAAATAAGCGAGAACAGAATCTGAAAATTGATGTCGAGAAGCAAATTTAGATGCGGAAGAGGAACCATATTTGAAACGAATGATTTAAAATGACTGTGGAAGAATGAAAAGTCAAGTCATTAACATAATAATCAATAAATAAGTAATAGAAATAGCAACTAGAAAATAGAGTGTTGATAAATAATCAAGAACCGCCAAATTGGGTGAGTATAATAACTAATTTTGATAAAAGTTGAAACTTAGATGTTAAATTTATGAAGAACTATGCTTAGGTTAGCATTATGGTTAAGAGTATGTATTAAATTATTTTAATATATTTTATTTTTAGGTTATTTACATCACCATCAAACCGTACTTTTGTTCCTTGTACTCTAAGTAAAGCTCGAAAATCTTTTCCTATTTTGCAAAGCACTCAGTGTAACACTTTGTTTTTGTTTTTTGTTTTTGTTCCGAGAGAATAGTCACCATCTCAACAAATCAAATCTCGTACGTTTCCCAATTTTACGTAAATTGGAAGAAAACTAAAAAGAGGCTTCATGTATTAATATCTTGCTATATTAAAGGAGCAAATTCTTGTTTTTGTATTTCTTTCTGACACTGAGTAACTAATGATTTTTCTTTTGTCAATTTCTCCCTAAAAATAATTTCTCCATGCTTTAAAGAGTTTTCCTATGAATGCTTGAGAGGCTCAATTGTAACTTTTAATCGTTAGTGAGTGGTTGGTTGGTTTTTAAATCAATTTTCTTCTTTCACTTTCTAT
>JABUQX010061124.1:2500-37500 GCA_015478945.1 Trachelipus rathkii
CCACATTCTTAGTTTTTTTTATAACCTGTAACAGATTGAGGGTTGTCGCTAAGACTGGGAAGTTTCGGTTAAAATCAAAGTTCACATTGAGCGGATAGGCCTTCATCATAATTCATAGGAGAAAAGATCAACTTATATGAAGACAGTAAAGCAGATGAATAATAATATAAAGTTTTCATTAATGTAAATTTTTTAATAGATTTTTTTTTCAAATAAAAATAACGATTAATTGGAAAAGGAAAACTATATATATATATATATATATATATATATATATATATATATATATATATATATATATATTATATATATATATATATATATATATATATATATATATATATATATATATATATATATATATATATATATATATATATATATATATATATATATATATATATATATATATATATATATATAAATACTATATATATATATATATATATATATATATATATATATATATATATATATATATATATATATATATATATATGTCTATATTTTTTTTTTCCCCAAATTATAAAATTAATAATAGCATTTAAATATAAAGATCATTTTTTTTGGTGAAGGGAGAGCCATATCTTTCGCTTGCGGGAGAGTGGAAGACCTGTTGTTTTAAAATTCTAGAAAAAGAAAAAGAAAACATTGTTCTCAATAAACACACACACACTGGACTCCACGCCCCCGCAAAGTCGATTTGCTATTGTTGCCCCTTCTTCCAGAGGATAGATAGGTGTATATATACCGGTATATAGTACGATTTATTATTAATTTTTTGTCTTATATAATTTTGATATTTTTTTGTTTTTTTTAAATTTCATTATTTCTTGTTCATTCTTTTTTTTCTCATATGGATATATATATGTATGCATATATGCATATATATATATATATGATTTTCATTTTTATTAATTATTCATATTAGATAGTTTTGTTTGGAAAAATTTAATTTTCGTAATCTTTTAATAAATATTTTAGTTGTCTCTCTCTTTAATTATCAAGGCAGCAGAAGGGGTCCATTGTAAGTTCTTATATGGTGGTAAATAAAATTTGAGTAACAAAAGGAAATAGAGTAAGTAACTTCCAAATCGCTGTGGCTGCAGAATTCTGAAATATTGCCAAAAATACATGATGTATACTGTAAGTGGTGTATAGAACACATTAATCCAATATAGTCCTTTTAACAGGAAAAATCATAATATTTAGAAGACGAATTTACAAGTAGAGGATCATCATCCCAAGTCACTACAAAGTATTTAAAGAGCCGGAGGTTTGAAAAGGAACAACTCTAGTACGATCTTTAGCCTTCCACTGCTTCGTAAATTTCCCATCAACAGAAGAAGTCAGCACAGTGAAGTTAGATATCTTAATTCAGAGGCTGACCCTTCTGAGAACCGGGTGCACTTCATCGAGATTTACAGGTGGGTGCGACTGTCTATTGTGGTGGGAATCAAAAACCTACCACATAAAGTGGTAGCAGAGCGTAGTTGTTTCTTGTAGGAATACTACTGGCTCTGCAGCTGAGTGTTGACAAAGTGTCACTCAGTCTCCACTATCGTCCCACAATCATGACCGACGGAATGAATGATTTAATAGGTGACGGGAAGACCGAAGATGGGAAAACACCACCGACTGATTCCGTCCCACTTTCACCTAATCAAACTAATATGCAGTCCAGTGTTGTCACTGCAGATCCAGAAAATCAAAGAGTGACGCAGAATCCAGCGGTAGTTACCGTGGATGCTCAGTTCTTTCAATCAGTGTTGCAACAGAACACCAAGCTAATGGAAAAAATGACTGCCTTGATATCCGCAATGGAAGTAGATAAGAAGCCTAAGAAAATGATTCCTTTGGGCAAATTTAAGATCGAGACTGGGGAAACAATGGTCCAGTTTTTCGACAGATTCTAGCAGTTTTGTGCTGTTCAATACCCCGGATCAACAGAAGGAATGGTGGCCTTATTGGGAAGCCATCTCCTGGGGTCTGCTTTGGAGGCTTACAATATAGTCGCCGCGACATCGGCCGAATATCCCTTCATGAAGTCCCAACTTTTGCAGTGGTTCAGAGAACACTTGAAGAAGAAAGTAAATACAGAAACAGCTGAATTTACAAAAGCAGTAATGAAAGAAGAGGAAGATGTGCCCCTGTTTGCTTTAAGATTGTTGGGACTGGCACAAAGAGCGTTTCCAGGAAATGATGTAAAGAGAATGCCTATGGTGCGAGAAAAGTTCTTGGATAGTGTGCCTGAAGAGGTCAAGATTCGAGTGGAAACTGCATTAATGGGAGTAGAGGTTACTCAGGGTTCAGTAACCCCTTGGGAGCAGTTAGTAATAATGGTGGACAAGGTATACCGCGGAAATAAGAAGAAAGAAAATCCGGCCGTAGAAATAGTTGATTTGACTCAGTCATTACAAATGTCCACCATTCCCATGCAACATCAAATGGCATTGCCCAGATATGATACCCAAGAGGGATTGTGTTGTTGCCGACAAATGCAAACACAACCCCAGCTTAGAGCTGTAACCTCTCAAAGAAACGATAATAATGCTGCTAAGAATGCAACACCAATATCATCAAGCAATTATAGGCCACCAAGATATGAACCATCAAATCAAATCACAACAAGAGAATTTCAAAATGGGCAGAGAAATTATCAACAAAGAAACCAAAATGGCTCCGCAGTTCCAACCTGCAACCATTGCAAGAAGAGAGGACATAACATGAGTGATTGTTGGAATCGACCACAATGTATGTATTGTGGTAAACGAGGTCATGTCATAGAGGATTGCTACCTTGAACAAAACCGATGTTTGAAATGCAAAGAGGTAGGACATTTGGTAGGGGATTGTCCTAATGGTCGAGGCCAAACTCCGGCACCACCAAGAATAACGTGTCCCTTTTGTCAAAATGAACATTTAGGAAAAGATTGCCCACAAAGATCGGGAAACCGAGAGGGCTTTGGCATGGAAAACCGCATGCCAGAGGCCGAAACAGCAGAAGTAGCAGACGAATATGAGGAGGGAGCTTGGGGAATTGATGTTGAAGGGGATGATCCTGGAGAGTCGAAGGAGATTCTTCGCGAATGTTTTAATCATACAACATCGGTTCAAGTGCCTCCAGTAAACATCTTTGAGATTGAGAACCCACAAGGGCAGGATCAGGTACAACAGGTATCTGTAATGGTTCCAGTTAGTGAGAAAAATGTTCCCTCAGAGAATGATTATGACCCAGTAGTGGAGGATTCCCCAGCCGTACCTGACATAAATCATGAAAACGATAAAGAACCACCAGTAGTAAAAGAAAACAGGAGTGAAACCAAAGGGGAGGATGAGAGCTCAGAGAACATCATTCATTATCATATTATAAGAGCTCCCCAAAAGACCTTAATCTTGTCAGTTACCATAGTGGATCAACCACCTATGGAGCCTCTTACAGCGTTTGTAGATACGGGTGCAGAGGTGAGCCTTATATCGGCCAGCTGTTTCCATCTGTTAGACAAAAAGAAAAGTCCAATCTTGCCCACCGCTTTTCGAGGCGTCACTGGAATAGGAAGTGTCCGATTTCCAGTTCTAGGAGAAATAATGATCGCATTACGTTTATCTACCAATTATGTTCTGAAGCCGGGTCACTTTGTCGTCGTGCCAGATCAACTGTCCGAATACGACTTGGTTTTGGGATATGACATTCTTAATCAAGAACATCTTTTACCTGATCTGTATCATAAAGAATTAGTAATCCGACGCGGGAATTATGTACAGACAGTAGCAGTGGATATGAGACAAGGTTTACCAAGGGAAGAGACCTGTGCCTTGGTAGAAGCTGTGAGTATTGCACCTCAGCGGTGCATGGTGGTAGAAGTTGAACGAAAAGGACAACCAATTCCTATAAAACAACCCGTTCTGGTGGAGGCTTGGCGGGATTTGTCAAAAGATATCAAATTTGAACATTCCTTAGTAAATTTTTCGGGCGATAAAGCTTTAGTAATATTGCAAAACAAGGGTGAAACAACAAGATATTTAAAGAAGGGAACAATTGTAGGACAATTGGAAGAAATTACTACAGTGGAGGATCCCACTGTGAATGTAGTCGAATTAAATGAGCAAAGTCCTAATGAATACTCCGAATGGACTCCTGAACACTTAGTTAGCGCTTTTAGATTGAATGAGGCGGATTTAACGGCGGATCAAAGGAATCAGGTCATTGAATTATTGATGCGTTATCCCTCTGTCTCGAGTTTGGGAGATTCTGACGTGGGCTGCACAAATGTCATTAAGCATAAGATCGAAACTATGACTGAAGATCCTGTGCAAGTGCCAGTCAGAAGGCTACAAGGCCCCATGCTCAGAGAAATCGAGGCAGATTGCAAGAAATTGGAAAATGAAGGAATCATCCAGAGGAGCAAGTCCCCATACTCAGCCCCAGTGGTACCCATTAGAAAGAAAGATGGTTCAATCAGATTGTGCATTGACTATCGGGAATTGAATAAAATCACAAAGGGAGATAGTTTTCCTATCCCAAATCTGATTGATATGTTGTTTAGTCTCCAAGGCATGAAATATTTCACAACAATAGATTTAATAAAAGGTTATTATCAGGTGGAAATGGAGGAGACCAGTATTGAGAAAACAGCTTTCACCACTCCGTTGTCTCATTGGGAATTTTTATGTATGCCGTTTGGAGTAAAGAACGGCACTGCCACTTTCCAACGAGGGATGAGATTTGCTGTCGCATATACCCTGGAACGAGTGCATGGTGTATCTGGATGATGTCCTCATTATCAGTGAAACGTTTGAAAAGCATCTGGAAATTTTAGAAAAGGTATTGTCAGCATTTGAAGAAACGGGATTCAAAATAAAACCAGCCAAAACTTTCCTCTTAAGAAAGGAGGTCCAGTATTTGGGTCATAGAGTGTCTGAACACGGTATGATCCCTTTGGAAAACAATTTACAAGGCATAATGCAGTTTCCGGTACCAACCACCGTTAGGAAATTACGTCAATTTCAGGGCAATGTAAATTTCTATAGGTGTCACATCGCCTATTGCTCGTAAATAGCCAAACCACTTTTCGAATTATTGAGTAGCAAGACTCTAAAGTGGACCGAACCATGTCAGAGCGCCTTTGTGGCATTGAAGGAAGCTTTAACATCACCACAGATCCTGTCGTATCCAGATAGATCAGAAAAAGCAAACCCATTATTGTTGTATGTGGATGCCTCAGACATCGGGGCAGGAGCGTGTCTTTCTCAGATCCAAACTGGAGAAGAACGTCCTATAGCTTTTATCTCCACAACGTTTAATAAAGCTGAGCAGCGATATAGTACAACGGAAAAGGAAGTTGCTGCGATACGATGGGCTGTGAAGGCATTAAAACCATTCCTTTATGGAATAAGAGTAGTTATTTACACAGATCATCAGCCGCTTTTATATTTGCATAGTATGCCATTAGTAAATGCACGAGTAGCTCGCACGCTTGAAGAAATCAATGATATAGACTACGAGCTAAGGTATATTCTGGGAAAAGAAAACATAGTGGCTGATGCTTTATCTCGATCACCGATCGGTGAAACCTTTGACGAACAAGAGATTTTCCCGGTAAACGGCCCTTCCTGGAGGAATTTTCTGAGGTTTAAAATCCTGGATTGGGGTGATTCGCTCTTTCAAAGCTTGCTCTGTTGCTTTATATGGTTCGATTGAAAATCATCTGAAGATACAACAAGAAGTGCTTAACACATTGCCTGCCACGGGTAAATCAGTAAAACTTCTCCGGAGGCCACGTTAAGATTTTTGCATTTTTATAATAGGTTATGATTATGAAATCATATGGTAGCTGAAATTCGTAAAGGTACAAAGTATTAACCGAGATATTATGTTTATGTTTTTTTTTTTGTATTTATTTCACAGGCAGCCTGTGTCTCTCATATATGTGCGACATTGGTCCATGTCGCACATATATGTGCGACAGACCCCTGTCGCACATACATGTGTGACATCTATTTCCTAATGTTTTTTTATATTTCAGAGCTAAAATACGCAAAATTATAAATATTTCAGAGATAAAATAATAAAATAATAAAAAAAAAAAAAAAAAAAAAAAAAAAAAAAAAAAAAGTGTACCACCATCTTATAGGCTTGACGTGACGGTACATGGATTAATATTGGTTAGGATTTATTATATATTTTTATTATTATATATATAATATATATATATATTATATATATATATATATATATATATATATATATATATATATATATATATATATTCCCATTTTCATATGAAACTAAACGTAAGGTAAAACTAGAACTGTAACACCGACGGCCACGAGACTTATACCAAAAGTTTCCTCAGCGGCCACGCTATCTTTTGAGCATATATAATTGCATGTATTGTCTCACAGATTTGTGCGACGAGGCCTCAAACGAAGTCACTGTGTCGCACAAATATGTGCCGACGAGGGCCGCCAAATAAAATATCACGATCGCCACATATATGTGCGACATGGCAGTCAAAGTGTTAAAGAAATGTTAGAAAATAGGGGAGAGTATGGATTACCAACTGGAAGAGATTGCTAGGCAATGTGGACCAAAACAGTACATCTCCTGAGACAAAACCAGTGTCAGTTCCCTATCAACACAGCAAATAATGGCATTTGCCAAAGTTACATTCATTTGCAGGTTTGGGTGTATTAGGGGACTTTGAAGCCCCTTGAAGTTTGGGAAGGATACCGAGAAGAATATTTGCCATCTTTTATGTTGTGGGGGAGTCCACTACAATCTTTTGTTGCCCCTAGTCATGCAAATGAATAGAGAAACAGATATAGCCAGCACTAATGTAGTGACCCCAGTGGAGGAATTCCCGGAGTGGACATTATTGGACGAATCAATGGAAGAAAAGAGCGCTACTGAAGCGGTACCACCTACTAAAGCTCCCCAAAACACCGGTGGGGAGGTGGAAAGAGATTCGGGATATCCTCGAATACATCAGATAGTGATAGATCAAGATAATATAATAGATCCCTTGGAAATTGACCATGACGACATTGATAAGTTACAAAAATCAGACTACCTATTAAGACGCTTAAAAAGAGCTATAGTACAAAACCTGCCATTTAACGGGCCATTGAAACCTTTCGCGCGTGTAAGTACATATATCTGAGGAATGATCGGTTATACAGGGAGTTTCCTACGGGAGAGTTTGCATTGATTGTCCCACATTATTATTTGACCGAGGTAGCAATAAAAACACATTGGATGTTCGCCCATATAGGAAAGCACAAATTACATTCTCTGCTTATAAATTGGATATGGCATCCTAAAATCACAGCAATCTGTAATGATATCGCCACCACTTGTTATAAGTGCCAAGCATGTAAGATCTCTAATATCCTATACGTTCCGCCCACACTAAAAATAATAACTTCAAGACCTTATGAATTGGTGGCGATGGATCTGATACAATTCCCTTGCTCAGCGCAAGGGAATAATTATGCTTTGGTGATGGTAGACCATTACACAAAATGGGTGGCTGCTGTTCCTCTGCGGAATAAACAAAGTATCAACGTAGCCAACGCATTTCAACATCGAATATTGCCATTTTTACAAAAGTTACCGGAACGACTTCTAACAGATAACGGCAGAGAATTTATAGGGCCTGAATTTGAAGATCTTTTAAAACGACAACAGATTAAACACGTACTGACTACTCCTTATCCACCATCCTCCAATGGAGCTGTCGAGCGGGTCAATCGCACCATTAGTCAGTATCTTAGAATGTCTGTAAAGAAGTCAAATAGGTGGGATGAAGAATTATCACAGGTTTTACTGGTTTACAATCACACAACTCATTCAGAGACTAACAGAACTCCCTGTGAAAATATACTAAAAAGGGCACATGAATTACATACCGGACTTCCTTTGCCTGTTGAGGAAGAACGTTGGTCAGATAGTCACGAGAGATTTGTTCCTTATGAATTACATCAGATGGTGGGATTAAAAGTTCAACTTCCCGGAAACCTGACTGTAAATAAATTTCATCCAAGATATAGTGGCCCTTATGAAGTAATCAAGGTTAAAACGACAACCAAGGTCACCATAACAATAAAATCCGGCAGCGGTATGGGAAAGCAATATAAAGTCTTTCACCATAAGCAATTAAGAGATTATGGAAATGCCCCCTGATTATTTGATGAATAATCCGACATTCCAACGATATGCGTTAAATGAAGATCAAGAACCAATGTTGTATGATGAAGATAAAGTTGAGGAAGTTTTCAATGATAATGAAGTGGAGGTACCAATCACTGAACCTGACGAGATAAATGATTTTGATAATGATGATGACGACTATTCATTTGTAGGATTCACTATTGATGAAGAAATATTAGCTAATATTAAAGAAAAATTTATAGGTCTGTTAAAAGAACAGGAAAAGATAATTTAGGGTTAGGGAAAATATTAGATAAGGAAATAGGAAGTAAGCAGTTAGAATTAGATAGTACGTTAGGATCCGATAGGATGGTGAATCAGGAAGAGGAAGAATTTAATGAATACTTAGAATGGGACACCTCTGAATTGATAGAGGAGGCGGAATACCGTTGGGAATCTATGAGAGTTCCACCGGAAAATTTGAGGGAATCTTACCCCACTGACAAAACCTTTGAGGAACGCATTCAAGCGTATTCGACTCCCATAGTGGGAATACCACTATCTGAAGAAGCCGAAATAGAGGCATATTTGAATAATGAGCAAAGTGAAGAAGATCAGCAAATGTTTCCTGATGAGTTATCCTTTGAAGGATTCGAGGACATAGATAATTTAGTAATTGAAAGGCTAACGGAGCTTACAGCGAAAAGAGAAAGAAATACTCGTCCTTATACTCGGTCGCGAGGGCCTTGTCAGGACTTACCAATTGTTTTTCCCTTCATGATAGAAAGAAGGGCACGAAAAAAAAAGAAAAACAAATAAAAAGAAAGCTAATTTTTTTAATAAAATGTTAAATTTTAATAAATAATAAAAATTAAATGAAGAAAATCATTTCCCTTGTGCATCAATCCTGGTATTGACGGGTGGGGAGGAATGAGATGGATTTCATCTATGTCTTATTTCTCCCATCCTTACAGGTGTGTATTTTTGAATAAAATATAACAGAGAAAAATAAAACAAAAACAAAATAGAGGGAAAATCAACACCTGAGAAAAGGAAAACAAAAAGAAAATAAAGTAAGAAAAAAATAAACCGGAAGACAATCGGAAGCCAAGAAAAGACGGCTGGAAAATAACTCTTTGCCTTATCAAAAGGGTAAATATTAAAGATTATTATGTTCTTATTTATATGTTTTTGCTTATAGTGAAGTGATAGAAGATGAATAAAGTAAATTTAGTAAATCACTATTTAATTTTTTTGTTGACTTTTGAAGAATTTATAAGCAAGAATTTATTGCGTGGATGATGTATTGGAAATGATTATTAGTTCTTGTTTCTATTCAGCTCCCAGTTTATGATCCCGAAGAACCAGGATATAACCGCATAGTGAAGTCGGCATCCCGGTCTTGGAACGCATCTCTTCTTCAGTTTTGGAACTTCTAGTGTCCACAGTTTGTGAAATTGAGATCTTGAAGAAAAATAAAGGGGAAAAGGAAACTACTTATATCTTCCCACAACGGGAATCCGCAGCGGAAACATTAATATCTGATTCACCACCTGATTCGGATGCATCCTTTTGCCAATATGTCGTCACCTCCTAAGGTACTTTACCCACATTCTTAGTTTTTTTTTATAACCTGTAACTTAGATTGAGGGTTGTCGCTAAGACTGGGAAATTTTTGTTAGAATCAAAGTTTATATTAAGCGGATACGGATAGGCCTTCATCGTAATTTATAAGAAAAAAAAAAAGGATCAACTTATATGAAGACAGTAAAGCAGATGAATAATAATATAAAGTTTTCATTAATGTAAATTTTTTAATAGATTTTTTTTTCAAATAAAAATAACGATTAATTGGAAAAGGAAAACTATATATATATATATATATATATACCGTAGAATGGGGTGATTGAGAACACACGGGGCTATTGAGAACGGATGGGGCTATTGAGAACGCCACTCCAAAAATGTATTATTTATGCTTATATTAAATTGAAACCTAACTGAATAGATAGGATAATTCATTATGTATTAATTTGTTTTTAAATCTTTTAAATTTTGCTACTAAAAAAATTTTTTTTTTCAAATTTAAAAAACCTGCATTTTTTCAAAAAATTTTTACAAAACGCTAAGGTGTGTAACTACAAAACTAAAAAAGTTATGATCAAGAAATTTTAAACAACGATTCCTGGAACCTTTTTTAATAAACAGAAACCTTAATTTCATAGGTAGGTACACTTTATGATTATTTTTTAGAATTTTTTTTAGGAAGGGGCTATTGAGAACGATTAAAAAAATTTTGTGGGGCTATTGAGAACACCATGTTCAAATTTATTTTTTAGATTTTTATGTATTAAAGCTTTAAAAATAATGAAATATGAAGTTATACATATATTTATAATGTATCAATGCATATATAATTATACAGCATAATACTAATGTTATCAATTTTTTTTTTTTTTTATGGAAAGATGGTGCGACATTATAAAAGAAAGACGAAAAACAAGATACCCTATTCTGAAGAGGATGTTGCAAAAGCGTTGATAGAAATTGAACAAGGCATGTCATATGGAAAGGCAGCAGAAATATACAAAATTCCTAAAACAACCCTTTACCAAAGAAAGATAGGAAGATCACAATCACCAAGAATTATTATTATTATTATTATTATTATTATTATTATTATTATTATTATTATTATACATAATAAAATATAATAATAATAATAATAATAATAATAATAATAATAATAATAATAATAATAATAATAATAATAATAATAATAATAATTATTATTATTATTATATAATAATAATAATAATAATAATAAAAATAATAATAATATAATAATAATAATAATAATAATAATAATAATATTATTATTATTATTATTATTATTACTGTATTATTATTATTATTATTATTATTATTATTATTATTATTATTATTAGGTATTATTATTATTATTAGGTATTATTATTAGGTATTATTATTATTATTATTATTATTATTATTATTATTTTTATTTTTTTTTTTTTAAAATATTTTTTTTTTTTTTTTTTTTTACTTATTTTTTGATATAAAATGAAATTTTTTGGGGAAATTAAAACTTGCAAATATATATCTTTTAATATCCCACACTTTAATAGTTTTTAAAGGTTTATTTTTTAATGTAGAAATAGTTTAATTTGAATTATAAGTTTGGCGTTCTCAATAGCCCCGACCCCAAAATTTGCGGGGTGATTGAAAACAGTGGTGTTTTTAATATTTATTATTGAAATTAATAAATTATTTTCCAATGAACATTGTCTCCAATATTTATACTTTTAATTTAATGTTACTTGAATTTGGAAAAATGAACCATTTTTTTTTTAGACCTTTCTCATTACCCCATTTTACGGTATATATATATATATATATATATATATATATATAGCGTCGGGCGAGGTGACCGGGCCTGCCTCTTTAGGAGGGGTGATTCGGTCCACTCTAAATAAAATAAAAAATAATAATCAAAAAAAAAAATTTCGCTCATTTAATAGCCACGCGGTAGTACTACAAGTTTTATTTAGATCATCTTTAATTCTAGAAAGTTTTTATATTTTTAAAAAATGTTATTAATTAGGGTACAAAATGCCCTTCCATAGAATTTCACTTTTGAAAAATGTGAGTTTTTTTAACTACGTTATAAAATGAAAAATTGTGGATGGATTTTAATTATTTTTTCAGTGGATACACTCGAGTATGTTAGCTTTAAACTGACAAAGTAAATTTTTGATCCAAACAGTATTAGTGGCAAAACCACATGGCCTAACTTGGTCCGATTAACCCAGCAGTAAAAATTGATGGAGGGGTGACTAGGACCACCATTGTTTTTCGTCTTTTACTTATTATTGACATTTTTATTACGTATAATTAATTTAAATATAATAAATAGTTACTTATATTAAGTAAAAATTAAATTTAAAAATTAAATTTAAATAAAAAATACGAATTCAAAAAGTGTCAAAATTTTTGAGCAGAGAGGGGTGAATCGGACCACCTTATTTTTATTCTTATTTTATGTATCATTATTGACATTTTTATTACTTATTACGAATTTTAATATGATAAATTATTATATTAAAAGTAAAAATTAAAATATAAAATTGAATTTATACGTAAAAGAGGAATTTAAACAGATGGTCCGATTCACCCCTCAATGGTGGTCCGATTCATCCCTCCAAGGTCGGGGTGACTGAGTGTTATTCACTTTAATAAAACTTTTATTATTAGAATTACATTATTATTTTTTTGTGTGCTTATGACCGACTATAGGGCCTTGATTTTCAAAAAAAAAAAATTCCAAAAAGTGCATTAGGGGAGAGTCGGGAGACGAAGTTATACCTAAAGTGGTCCAAGTCACTCCACCGACGCTATATAAAGGTCAATATCTCTGCATCATTTAAGCCAAATGTTTATTTGGGCGGTAGGGGATGAACTACTGGTTTCTCAAGAAAAATATTATAGCATATGGAATGGATCAGATTTTTGAAGAAATATTAAAGTTGCTTAAAATTTTAATATCTAATCCAATGGCATCTGTTGAAGCTGAAAGATGCTTTTGTAGATTAAAAATGAAATAAAATCGTTATTCGGAATACAATGGGACAAGATACTGAATGCCCTCATTGCCCTTGCAACTGAAAGATATTGTCCACAATTCGTCTTTGGACAATCTGGTGATTGAGTTATTTGCAAGTCAAAAAACGAGAAGAATGGACTTCAGCTACAAATTATAAAAATTTCAATTTAATTATAAAATAATTCGTTATTTTTATATTTTATTTTAAATCATTCGCAACAGGTGATTTTTTTTTTTTTTTTTCACCATATGAAGTAGAATAATGCCAGAGGTGGCGAACCTGTCGTAAGTTATGTGATATATATATATATATATATATATATATATATATATATATATATATATATATATATATATATATATATATATATATATATATATAATAATTACTACCCTTATATATATATATATATATATATATATATATATATAATTTCTATCCATTTCCACCATGAGGTCTACATATATATATATATATATATATATATATATATATATATATATAATATATGATATATATATATATATATATATATATATATATATATATATATATATATATATATATAATATATATATATATATATATATCAGAGCTGGGAAGTATTTAAATACTTTATCTAAAAATGTATTTAGTAATACATTTCTCTTAATGTATTTAAATACAGTATTTAACTACTTTTCAAAGTATTTAGATATGTTTAAAATCTAAATAAAAAGGTTGTAAATATATTTAAAGACTCAAGATGAAAAATTCGTGAAACACGTTCTTGTTTCAACAAAATATGATTGCAGCTACGTTGAAATTTTTTTTTTTTATGAATTACAAAAAATCAGTTGCATCACCGATATTGGCGCGGATGGTTGTTGGCATAGTAGAGTAATATCTTTAATCTATGTGGTTGAGCTATTTTTTTTTAGCATGGCATTCAGTGATGGGAATTTTATTAATCCATTAATTGCCAGGAAATATTTTAAAATAGCAAATAAAACTGGTTATAAAATAAAATGTACTTGTGTATTGTGCATTAACGAATTATCAACAGCGAGTGATGTTTTTAATAATCATACAAAATGTGTGTGTATGAAATTTTCCATTGGGAGTCGGAATTCAGTTTTAAAATATCGACTCAGTCGGGAGTCGGTCGTTTTTAATTTTGACTCTGGGAGTCGGAGTAGATTTATTTTTTTTCAACTCCCCATCCTAGGTAGTTATTAAGGTTAATTGAATGTTACTGTAATACCTATAGAAAAGAGATAGGGCACCAACGTCACAATGCAGAGAAAGAGGGTCAAGGTAGTCAGAAAGTATGGGACAGTTTATAAGCCTCTTAGCCTTAGCTTCAACTCTATCCAAAAGGAGGGTGGAACCGGATCCACCCCAAATGTGGGAAAAGTATTCTCCTCATACAGGGGCGAATAAGACCTTTAATATAACTGGAGTATCTGAGCATTAGGAAAAAAATTCACGCAATCTGAACATAATTCCCAGATTTTTTAGGCCATTTTAGCCAGGGCTGCGGAGTCGGAGGCGTGCAATTTTCCCGGAGTCGGAGTCGTAAACTCTGTGCAAGTGGAGTCGGAGTCAAAAATTTAGAGAACTATTATTATTATAAAAGTTTTTGATTTTATTTCCAACATTCCAAATATTTATTTTTGTACATAATTTAATTTCCTTAACATAATCTTTGAAAATAATATACAGAAGAAGAAGATATATTTACATAGATTTCCAGACGCGTTTCGTCTCTATACTTGGGACATCTTCAAAGGATTATTTCTTGTAAGCGATTGAGTCTTTAAATTGATATATAAGAAGTAAATCAAATAATATCGAGTCTGACTGATAAATACATAAAATTTTGTTAATGTCTGGTTGCGTGTTTTGATGTAGAAGGCCTCGGCAATTTTAAGTTTCTGGACTTCACACGATCCGTATAATATTGTGAAGTGTTTAGAAATATTACTAATAGTTGATTGACCATATGCCGTATTGAAATGTAAGATTTTGCTGGGACTGTAGAGATGTTGATATGCCCTGTCCGACAATCTATTCTTCGTGTAACCAATATATGTCGACGTACAGTCTAACTCAGGGCAGTTAAATTGGTACACAACGTGATGTTTGTAGGGCAAAGCATCTCTTGTGCTAAAGGAAGATGACAGTTGTTTGGACTTATGGCATAGTCTGACTTTAATTTTTGAGGGGTCTTTAGTTTTGAGGTGAGAATTCAAATATTACGAAAGCACTTCTCTTCCTTATTGACAAATAGCATTGGAAGTTTTGAAAAAAATTTATCGAATTTTTCTGATTATTTTTACTTTATTATATATTTTGTAAGGGTTTTATTAATTAAATTTTCAACTGAATATTGTCTATGATCACAGTTAATTAAATTTTTCTTAATGCGGCAAATTTCTTCATCAAAAGTTTTCCAAGTTGAATATAGGTTGTATACTCTGTAAACTAAAATTTTTACGATAGATTCTTTGTAAATAGTCGGTGAATAGGATCCAAAGTTCATATACAAACCATTATCAGTATGGTTTGACATGTATGACTGTAGATAATGAGCCGTCAGAATTAACATTGATTTTGATGTCTAAAAAAGATAGCATTATTACCCTAAGTTTCGTATGTGAATTTTAAGCATACAACTCTTGAATTCTATAGATGAACTGATGTATATGATCTATGTTCCTAAAAATAGTGAGGGTCTCGTCGACATATCTTATGCAAAATACGGGGTTAAAGTTGTTTGTTTCACGAAGGATTTTGTTTTTCCAGATTGGACATATAGAGTCAGCAAATGTAGGTCCAAGTGGTGAGCCCATCGGCGCTCCATCAGTTTGTAGATATATGTTTTCCTTAAATTTAAACAGTGTTTGAGTACAACAAATTAATAAAAGGTTCCTCATATGTGGTTCTGATATATCTGGTTGGGGTAAGTTATTTGAGTGATACACTTCGTTAATAATTATGTCAATCGTATCAAGAACCGGTACATTTATGAACAAAGATTCTACATCAAGTGAGGCGAATATATTAGTGACTTCAAGTTTTAAGTTGATAATTTACATAATGTTTCATTATTTGATTTAACTATGAAAGAGTTATTAAGATATGGTTGGATAATGCTGTTCAGATATTGGGCAATTTCATGTGTAACCGTTCCGCACATAGATATTATAGGTCTCAAAGGTGAATTTTCTGAGTTTTTGTGTATTTTAGGCAATTCATTATATATATATATATATATTTATATTATTTATATATATATATATATATATATATATATATATATATATATATATATATATATATATATATATATATATATATATATATATATATATATATATATATATATATATATATATATATATATATATATATCCTAAATTATAAAATCCAGTTCTTTTAATTTTGTCAGAAATTCTTTTGTTTTTTATTTCATAAGCGATTTTGTTAATGCTATTATTATTATTATTATTATTGAAACTGAAAGCATTGAACTGTTAATTTTATAATTGCTGTTTTATAATAAAAATAAAAATAGTTTGCATTATAATTACGTTATACATTTGTTTCCGAAACTGAAATATATTTGTTTGTCATGTGTTGCGCCTGCATCTTTATGTCTTTACGGTACTTTACCGTATAGCATTTGGAGATTAGATTCATTGGAAAAGTGATATTTTTTTTATTTATATTCATATGGAAGCGAAAAAAAATTGTTGAAACAAAAAAATGTTTTACTGTAACTCTGTAAGCAGTAATCTGAGTCAGAGTCGAAATTTTGAATTTGACTGCTGGAGTCAGAGTCGGAAATTTTTGTTTTAAGTGGAGTAGGAGTCGAAAATTTTTGTTTAAGTGGAGTCAGAGTAGGAGTCAAAAATCCAAATTTGAATTTAAGGAGTCAGAGTCGAAAAATTTATTTTACGACTCCGCAGCCCTGATTTTAGCAACCAATGTGATGTGAGGTCTCCAAGACAATTCACTATTTATGTTTTTAGTCCAAGAATGTTTATGTTGTTTATGGGTAAGACATTAGAGCTGTCAAAGGGGATTGGAAAGTTGGGAGGTGTTTTAGAGAGGGAGATATGAAGAAGTTGAGTTTTCAAAGAGTTGAACTTCACAAGATTATGGTTACCCCACTGAAATCCCTGCAAATTGTAGAAATTGAATCAAGCTGTAGACGAGAGGCAACTCTAGATACAAACGAGGGAGCCAAATTGAAATGAGTGGAAGAATGGAGAGTTGAGTCATCGGCATAAGAGTCAACTGAGTTAGAAGTGCAGCTAAGAAGATCGTTGATGAAAAGTAGGAATAAAGTTAGAGATAAAACAGAACCCTGAGGAGCACCACAATTAATAAGAAAGGAGGAAGAGGTTTGCTCCATCAACAAGAGCTGAAATGGAGCGTCTGAAGAAAACTAGACAAGAGTAAACAAAGCGAAGGAGGAAATCAAAGAGGTAGCTTAGAGTAGAGAAGTATGACACACCCATATATATATATATATATATATATATATATATATATATATATATATATATATATATATATATATATATATATCAGAGGTTGGCGTTCCGCAATTCCGGAATACCAAAATTGTGGAATTGGGATTCCAATAATTTGAAAAATGTTGTGAAATTGCAGTTAATGGAATGCCTATATCATTCTGCAATTTTAATTCCGCTATTAGAATACTACCAAAAAAAATTGTGGAATTTCAGTGGAATGCCAAAATTTAGTCCACAAATTTTTACACGTTGGCCATCTTTGTACGTCTGGCAGCAACACCGAAAAATCGGTATTTTTTTTTTTTGCATAGGATCAAGTTTTAAACGGTTTTCTTTTTTTCGTTGTAACATTTATCAATATTACAAATGATATTGAGTGTTACTATTAATCGACTGATTCTCAATATCGATAATATTTAGTTCTCAATTGTCTTATAAAGTTATAATCGATATTGATCATTTTTTTTCGTAGCACCACTTTTTCTTATTAGCAGACATATAATTATTTCCAACATTGCATTTTATCAAGTTTTGTGCCCTGACATTTGCTCTGATTTTTATATTTTATCACTAAAGGCGGGTAACATTTAGAGAATAAATTCCAGTGTTTTTTATTATAAATTTTTGTGAATGTGCATATATATAGTGGTAAATAATACAAAGCTTAAACACGTTAAAATATCCAGTGGTAATTACTATTTAGTAATTATATTACTTAAACGTGAGAATAAAATTGTGGTGGTAAAAATTGCATTAACATGCGTCTTGGTAGCTTAATTCCTTTATAATACTATATATTTTTACCATATATTTAACATTAGAAAATACCTTAGGTTAGAGAGAACAATGCGAAAGCTCATATAAAAAAAATAACTAGGGCTGTGGAGCCAATTTTTGGGGGGGGGAACAGGGCTCAAATTTTTTTTTTTTTGAAGATGGAGAGCTATAGGGTAGAAAGATTAAGACAGAACTGGAGCTCCGAGATAATCACAAATATTTTTACCTTACAACAAAGAAAATTGAAGCAAGGATGTTGACTGCAGGAAAGTTTTAAGCAGAATTAAAGCATCTAATTAATGCTTTTGAAAATAGAGAGATTTTAGCAAATGATTAAATATTAAACAATCAACAATTTTTTATTCTTTTTCTTTTATTTCTTTAGCTTAAGTTATAATGAATATAATTTATGAAATGTATTACCACCAAATTTTAGATAAAATGTATTATACAGTAAACATAAATGATGAATAAAATAATATAACATTGGTACCCAACATCAAAAGCCTAAACAAGTATATATATATATATATATATATATATATATATATATATATATACTATATTTATATATCTTTATATATATATATATATATATATATATATATAATTTTCAAATTATTCGATATTTAAAACCTTAAATAATATCAAGTTTATATGATGCTAATGATATCCTGCCGGATACCAGATAATCAAAACTTGGCCAAAATGAGCCGGATATCCGACCCATCCCTAATATATATATATATATATATATATATATATATATATATATATATACTATATATATATATATATATATATAAATATATATATATATATATATATATATATTATATATATATTAGTGATGCATCGATACCATGGTAAGGGTGTATCAGTCAATTTTTGAGGTATCGGGATCAGTATCGGCAATTTTGAGAGTAGGAGTATCAGTATCTGTAAAATTTTGCCGATACCTTTAACTGATACCATATTTTGTCTTTAAATTGATTTCTATATATATATATATATATATATATATATATATATATATATATATATATATATATATATATATATATATATATATATATATATATATATGTATTTTTATATTAGACGGATGTAACGGAACTGAAATTTTCAGTTCGGCGGGTGCTCGGAATTAGCCGGAATCACAAAAAAATTCCGGCCGGAACCGGAATTTCTTATGAACTTTCGTTTAACTATAAAGAAATGTAAAAAAGTATTTTATATAACTTTCAACATAAAATCTTACGTTTAGTACAACGCCACTTCATGAACATATTATGGAAAATCATCATCGAAAGGAATATCTGGAAGTCCAAATATTTTAATAGTAAAAAGGAGAGTCTTGTATTTTCTAGAACAGGGAAAACCACAAAAGAGCAATAGATCCAAGCTGTGAGATAAGTGAGTTTTGAGGAGAGTTTCTCCCAAAAAAGATTTCACATCAATGACCCCAAATCACAGAAAATAATGAATTTTATCGCAATGAGTAACCAGCCATTCACAGTCACAGAAGAGAAGGGATTCAAAGAACTTATTGCCCATGTTCATCTTATTCCTAGTAGAAAATATTTTGTAGAGAAGATGTTACCAACTTCATACAGGAAATTATGATCAGCAGTATTCGAGAAGTTCTCTAAGGCTGATCAGATATCATTTACTACAGATATATAGAGAGCTAAATGATTCAAACGAGTCTTTTATTTCTTTAACTGCACTCTGGCTTGAGCAAGTTTAAAAAATGGACTTGTACTCCATTGCATGCAAGTATTTCCTAAGTTCTCATTCTGGAATTAAAATCACTATGAGTTTTAAAGTATGATGAATAATTGGGAAATTCCTCCTAACCAAATCCATCTGATCCTTCGAGATGCAGCATATAACATGAAGCTTGGAACTAATTTTGCAGGATACACAAAGTTTTTCTTGTTTTATTCATAAACTTCAATTTGTTATGAAAGATGCCTTATTTTCTCAAAGAACAGTGTGATTTAATAAAAAATGTAGGAATATTTGTACACATTTCAATCGTTTAAGCTGTAATGAAACTTAAAAAATTCCAAAGAGACTTGGATCCACATCTTGCAAGCCCACTTATGCCTATTCAAGATGTTAATACAAAGTGGAAATAGAACATATTTGATTCTAAAAAGAATTGAATGTTTGAAAAGACCTCTCTGCAAGTTTAGATTATAGAACAATCAATCATTTAGCTTTGACTGCTAATAAATGGTAAATACTTGAAATAATTCTAAAGTTTTGCAACCATTTCTCATGGATATTACGGAAACTATAAAGCAAAATCAATTATATCATAAATTATTCTCCATATTTTGAAACCAGCCCAAATATCTCTCTCAAACTCTGAGGATGACAACAGAGTTCAGACTTTAAAAGAGGAGAGCAGAAGAAGGCATTAGAGTTTAGATTTATGAATAAAAGGAAGAGAAAGGATCAATAGACATATATAAAAACAAGATAATTGTTTTAAGTACTGTAGTAGACCCAAGATACAAACTGACTTTATTTTCTAATGAAATAAGAGAATTGAGTAGAAAATGGATGCTTGAAGAAATATGCAAATAATTGAAGGTAGAAAGTGATAATAGTAGTAGCAGTACAGAAGAAGGTTCAGGCGATGAGTCATCCATCCATTTTCAGACACGAGCATTATCTACAATGAACTTAGATTTGCCAAGTACCTCAAAATCATCAGGAGCATTATGAAAAGAAATTACTGCAAAGTTACTTAGTTTTTATAAGTTTGAGAAAGTGAAAGTGACAGAGTCAGTTAGGTGTAAAAGAAAAAAAGAAAAATCAGTGGCTCTTCAAAAGGTGAAATTCTTAAAGAAATTGAAATTTTTTACCACAGAAATCAATTTCTAATCTGGGAAAAGAAGAATTACTTAATTGGGGGAAAGTGACCAAAGCTAAATTTACAAACATAGCAGTACTAAGCCCACAAATTACTCTCCTTTCCAGTCTCCCCCATATATTCAGAGAAATTATTTTCATTTTCAGAAGCAGGAAATATATTTGAGGAAAAACGTTTAAAAATATTGCCCAATACTGGTGAACAGTTTTACTGTAGATATGTAATCCACTGTATGGATGCTACACAAGGCTACTATTATTTTTTGTTAAAAGATGGGTTATAGGTTATATAAAATAAATCCCTTCCATCAATTTTTATATAAGTAGATTATTAATTCGGTTCCGGCGGAATTTTCAAGTCGGCCGGAACACTGAAAAAAAATGTCAAATACCGGCCGGAATTCCGGCCGGACGAATTCCTTAAAACCTCTAATATATATATATATATATATATATATAATATATATATATATATATATATATATATATATATATATATATATATATATATATATATATATATAATATAAATATATATATATATATATATATATATATATCACATACCATGTCCCGCATTGCTGCAGGGTGGTGTTGGTAGTTGAAAGGTTTTGAGCTTATCAACACACCATTCACGAAAAGCAAGATTTGATAGGAGGAGGTTTTCAGCCCCTTGCTATCAGACGAAGAGAATTTAAAAATTTCTATAAAAAAAAAGTTTTAAATTTTTTTTTTTTTATTTTTATTTTAATATATATATATATATATATATATATATATATATATATATATATATATATATATATATTATAATATAATATATATATATATATATATATATATATATATATATATACAGTATATGTGGATGAAAATAAATATATATCCGCAATTTGTCTGATAGTTTCCCTAGCTATCTGACCTACTGTATATTAATATAGGTGTTTTCGCTTTTGCATTTGTGCTTACGAAACGTAAGAAATGCTAGAGTTTGCATTCGTTTTTTATACTTTGTGCAAAATCGTAAGAAATGCTTACCAAACGTAAGGAATTTCCTTAATTCTGTAAGGCTTTGCTATTTCCCTGTGCTTGCTGAATTTAGCATGTTCTTACAAAATGTAAACCAAAAAAAATAGAGAAAGTGGTGACTGTTTAATTGGATTAATTTACAATAATAAATGTATTAAATCGGTGACTTCTAGATGAAAAATAAAAAGTGATTGATCAGTTTGTTGTAATATAATATATTATTTTTATTTGTTTGCATCCAAACAGACAGATCCATCTGACATTTAGTTATTGTTTTACCAATAGAAACCTAACAATGTTTTGTTTTTACAATTTAGAAATCAAGTACCTAATTCGTTATTGTAAATATTACTCTAGTTTGAAACCATTTTATATCTAAAGTTTAAAATTTTCAGATTGCTATCTGTAAACATTTTGAAGAGTCAGGAGGGTGCAGGAAGAATTAAGGTATATGCAGGTCATAGTGATCTCTGACAGCTAAATTCTCTGGGTGAGAGATGGGAGATTACCATGTGTTTGAATGCTCGCATCTTTAGTTATAGGAAAGTTTGACCTACATAGTCGATGTTACAGTCAGCACATTTATATTTGTAAACTATGTGTGACCAAGTTCATGGGGATGCTTTCTTTAATCTTAAAGAAACGAATGTGACGTTTCCTCAAGTAAACCGGCGATAATTTATTGCATTAGGGAAGAAAGTTGTTTATATGTAATCTTCAATTTTAATCATGATCATTGTAATATATATATAAATAAATAAAAATAAATAAATATAAATATATATATATATATATATATATATATATATATATATATATATATATATATATATATATATATATATATATATATTAGAGGTGTACGGAATTCCGGTCGGCGGGTGACATTTTTCGGTTCGGCCAGGCAGGATTACTTTACCTCATAAACACTTTGAAAATATTGTTGAATTGTGGTGAAGTAAAAAAAAACTGTTCATCAGTATTGGGCAATATTTTATTAAACGTTTTCCTCAAAAATATTTCCTACTTTTGAAAATGAAATAATTTCTCTGAATATATGGAGGAGACTGGAAAGGAGAGTAATGTTTGGCTAGTACTGCTATATTTAGAATTTAGCTTTGTTCACTGTTTCACCAATTAAGAATTCTTCTTTTCCCAGATTAGAAATTGATTTTTCTGGTACAAAATAATTCATTTTCTTTACATAATTTACCTCTACTTTGTGAAGAGCTCACTGATTTTTTTTTTCCTTTTACACTAACTGACTCGCTGTCACTTTCACTTTCTTCAAACTTATAAAAGCTAAGTAACTTTGTAGTTTCTTTCTTAATGCTCCTGATATTTTGGTATAACAGAAATCTAAGTTTATGTAGATAATGCTGGATTTCTAACAGGACTCAAGTTCTTATCCTATTCTACTCCGAAAGCATCTCATTATAATCATCTGCATTTTTCTTCAACATCATTTTCTCCTGTCATAAGCATCCTTAGTCTAATGGCTTGCTGCCTCTGGATTTCATCACGTTCTTTTTTGATTTATCAATAACGATCAGTATTTTTGTTCATCGTTCTTTAAACTTACCACTTCTTTAGCTCTTCTTTATTGTAGACTGTCATCCTCAGAGTTTGAAATTGAAACGGAAACAATGTAAATTAATTGATATAGTGATTTTGCCTTATAATTTCGTAATACATAATGTTACAACTCAGAGGCCCTCAGTATTTACCATTTATTAGCAGTCAAAGCTGTGTTGATTGATTCTATAATGTAAACTTGCAGAGGTCTTTTTAAACATTCAATTCTTTCTAGAATCAAATATGTGCTATTCCCCCTTGTATTAACATCTTGAATTGGCATAAGTGAGCTTGCAAGATGTGAATCCAAGAGTACTCTTTGCTGTTCTTTAAGTTAATTACAGCTTTCAAAAAACTGGAATTGATTGAAATGTGTGCAATCTTCTACATTTCTTAATTAAATCACACTGTTCTTTGAAAAAATAAGGCATCTTTAATAAATTGAAGTTTTTGAATAAAACAAGAAAATCTTGTGTATCCTGCTAAATCAGTTCCAAATTTCATGTTATATGCTCCATCTCGAGAAAGGATCCAAATGGTTATGTTAGGAGGATTTCCCCAGTATTCAAACTCATAGTGATTTTGAATTCAGAATAAATAGCATTAGATACACAGTCCATTTTCAAACTAAACTGGTAACTAGAATACAGTTAAAAAAATGAATGGGTCTTACAGATTGGCCAGCTCATATCTGTAGTAGAGTATATCTGATCGGTAGCAGATAGCTTCTCGGTGCTGCTGATCAATTTCCTGTATGAGAGGATTAGTAAGCATTTATCTACAAGGTATTTTCTACTAAATCATTCTTCTGGTGAAAATGGGCAATAAGTTCTATGATCCCTTCTGTTCTGTGACTGTGAATGTCCGATTACTGCGATAAAACCATTATTTTTCTGTGATTTCAAGAGATCGTGTATGCCAAATCTGTACGAGGCTCTCCTCAAAACCACTATTCATGGCGGATCTATTGCTCTTTGTGTTTCCCTAATTCCTAGAAAACACAGACACAAAGCTCCCTTTTGCACTGGCCAAAATTTTGGACTTCGGAATATTCTCTTCAATGATGATTTTCATATGTTCATGAAGTGGCGTTATACTAAATTAAGATTTATGTTGAAAGTTATATAAATATTTTTACATTTCTTATATAACTAGTTAAAGGAAAGTTAAAGAGAATTCGGTTCATTTAATTTTGTGATTCGACTTAGTGGTTCGGCGAAACTGAAAATTTCAGTTCCGTACACTCCTAATATATATATATATATATATAACTTATATATATATATATATATATATATATATATATATATATATATATATATATATATATATATATATATATATATATATATATATATATATTAGGGATGTACGGATACCAGAAAAGAGGCCGATACCGATACTTTAATTAATATAATCGAATATTAGGTAATCGACTTTTTTGCGAGCTTATTGAATGAATATTAGGCTTTATAAACAATAAATTACGTCAACATAAAGGAAAGTTATTTCAATTTAAAATTGAAATTTTAGAAACTTATTTTCCAAAAAAATAAAAAATATAGATAAATTTTGTTGCCAATATGGCGAAAATCTTTGTCATTTGTCAGATCCTATAAAGGTCTGACATTTTTCAATATTCTAAAAATAGAATTCATTTAGTGATACGGGATAATGGACCAAACGTGGTAGCTGGTATAAGGGAGAGTGGCTTGCTATCAATTTCATGTTTTATTCACATGTTGCAACTATGCATTCTCGATTCAATATTATGTCAGAGAAGTCTGTTAAAGATATTTTTACTTGCAGAAGCATATCCTCTCATTTTCACCATTCAACAACGGCAGCTGCAAAGCTTAAAACTTTACAGATGCAGCTGAATGTCAAACAGCATAAATTAATTCAAGACGTTTATACACGCTGGAACAGAACTTATGATATGCTTAAAAGATTGTTTAAACAAAAAGTTCCCTATCCATATACGCTTCCTGAATGCAATCAGAAAATGTTGACTGATTTTCAGTGGCAAATTATTCCATTTACTTGAGCCATTTGACAACATCACTAAAACAAGCATTAAACGTGGAGTAACAGTCGCCCAAGTGATCCCTTCCATTTCAGTAATAAATCTAGTTTTAAATAAGGCAATTAAAAGCAAAAGCTTCAGTGGAGAATAATTACACTCGTTGAAGAGCTTAAGAAATCAGTAGAAAAAAGACTTCCTAAGTTTCTATGTGATAAATCTTTGTGTGTAGCTACTTTCTTAGATCTGCGATTCAAGCTAATTTTTCAACTGAATCAGATGAATCAATAAAAAATATGGTCGTTGAGTCATGGAAAGAAATGCATGAAAATTTAGCTCTGACTCTTCTGCTGACGATGATTCACGTAGTAGGGAAAGTGAAGCTGAAGGTTCCATTTCACTTTTTAATGGATTGTTTTAAAGAAATTGTGGCATCAAAATGGTCATACAGAAAAGTGAGAGTGAAAAAGAAAGTCCCATTCTTCTGACGATATGATTGTGTACATAAAAGTAAAAGGCTACACATACGGAATTACATCAAGAAATAAACAAATATAAAAAGTTTGCCTACTTTGACCAGTGAAGACAATGATATTCCCTTCAATTGGTGGGAAAAAACACTGAAATAGTTTTATGAATTTGAAAAAACTAGCAATAAAATACCTTTCAGCTCCACCGTCATCGGTCGAAAGTGAAAGAATATTTAGAACAGGAGGAAATATTTATGAAGCCACAAGAAATAGGTTATCCCCTGAAAATGGAGAACTGCTAATGTTGTCATTTTAACCTTAGAGCTTATTCAAATGAAGTTTAGTTTAATATCTTTAACTACGAAACTTTTCAATTTTCATTTAATTTTTTAATATGTGAATGGTTGCTATAGTTAAGAAATAGTTATTTACTTTTTGTTTATTACTTTGTATATAACACTGGTAAGCATGAAAATTTCTTGGACGGGGTTCGCAGTGATTATTGATGTGCTGATTCCAAAAATGTGATCGGTTTGCATATCATCGCATTTGTGAGATATTGTGTGTGTCACAGATTTGTAAATTTTATTTTTTTTTTTTTTTTAAGAGAGTGTATCACAATTATTGAGATATATATATATATATATATATATATATATATATATATATATATATATATATATATATATATATATATATATATATATATATATATATATATATATAATAGATATATAGATGAGAGAAACAAATCATAATGATATGATACATGTCTTTGATAGATATATATTAAACATATAATACAACTATGAATAAAGAGTAATATGGGACAACAATGAATGTAATAGAAGGAATAGGTTTAGTTAATGTAAACTTACCTACGATGGTAGTAACTTTTTCTTCGTAGACGATCTACTGTGCATAACGTCTGGAATATCCCTCATCAAGCTCAGCAATAGTCTGCCATCATATTGATATCCCACTTACCCTGGTAACGTCCATGAACTTTAAATCTTGATGGAAGCGTTCACCCCGCTAATCACTAACATCGCCTAGGTTATCCGGAAATTTTCTTGGGAGTGAGAATGTAAGTAGTGCAACTATACTCATTCTACATCCATGAAAATGAAAACTGTCTAGCAGTTCATGTACAATGTTAGTGGTTCTCGAATTTCCTTTACCCAGAAAATTCTGTGATACATCTGAAAAAGCATTCACGCTCTTGCCTCTAACACAGTCATTGTTGGCCAGAAAAGCAGCATCCGGAGTGTCCTGTTGTGGGCCATCAAATATCAGCTTTTCCTTCTCGTCCTCAGACCGGGAAGCGTTAGGCATATGGCGGGCTTATTCACCATCATGGTCAGGGCCTTCACAGGTGTTTCATCAAACCAAGTTCCATGTGTAGTGGAGGTAAGATGATGTTTTCTCTCTGTACAAGTGGTTCACGTACGATGTTCCTGTCACCTGGCGTCAAGATTTCCCTCGGTGGCCTGTGTTCTGACTTTTGCAGCTAGTGTTTGAAGCATTAACTCCTTGGTGGTGGTTTTGCCATGGAGCAGGGATATTTGGGGAAACCTGCTTGCTGACCGAGCAAAATGTTTACTATTTGAGGTCGACGCATAATTACCATCCATGTACCTGATATTGTAGAATCTCAAACTGTCTTGATTTTTGCATACTCCTCTCTCATCCGTACCGAGTACCCTACTGGAACCGAAGCATACCTGTTGCCGTTGTGTAACAACACACACTTTTAAACTGCTCTTGGAAGTGTCAATAAACAGTCGCCACTCACCTGCATCGTATGCTGGGAGGCCCATAGCGAGTAGGCCTGCAACTTCACTGCGATACACAAGGTTACCATCTGACTGGAAGAGCCTCCCAGCAGCTCTGCTTCTCTGTTACGATAAAATGTTGCTCTTGTGACATGGTCCAGTAGTCATTTTCATGCCTGCAACCTCGAAGCCAACAGCTCAGAACAACTTCGGCAAATACAGCTCTCATACAGATCGTTCAGTTCCACCCTGGGTGAACAATGAACCATCCGACTGTATTTCAGATGGATGAAAGACATCATCCAGGTCATTGGCATCCACACATGTAGACGTACTAAAGTTACCACATGCTTCCCGAATATCGACCGCAGTAAACTTGCTACTGTAGATAAGATATATGTCTTGGTACGTCTACAACTAAATAGTGCGCACATGAATTTTGTCATTCCTAGGGAATATGCAAAAATAGGGATCCATAATTGCACAAAAGCGGGATGTGATACAGCAAATCCGAGAATATATGGAATCAGCACCTCCGAATTGCATATATCTGCTACAAAAGTCCATCCCAGAAAAATTTCACCTTTTTTGCCAGTGTAAGTTTTCTTATTTTTCCCTAAATGGATGACCGAGCTTTGAAATAACTATTAGGCCGAGGAATCTTAAAGTGATTATTCGACGAATATTAGGTATTCGGCCCGAATACTAGATATTTATTAAAATTATTCGGCTTTGGTTTTCTTCAAATCCCTAATATATATATATATATATATATATATATATATATATATATATATATATATATATATATATATATATATATATATATATATATATATATATATATATATATATATATATGTATAATCATTACAAATTGTGTATCGGGAGTCGGAATTCAGTTTTAAAATATTGACTCTTAGAGTCGAAGTCGGGAGTCGGTTGTTTTTAATATCGACTCTGGGAGTCGGAGTCGGGAGTCTATTTTTTTATTTTCGACTGGGAGTGGGAGTCGGGAGTTGATTTATTTTTTCTCCCCATACCTGATATATATATATATATATATATATATATATATATATATATATATATATATATATATATATATATATATATATATATATATATATATATTGTATATATATATTTATATATATATATATATAGATATATATATGTATATTGAAGAGAATATAGCGTCGAGGCGGGGTATTTCCGGACCACCTTAGAAAGGCATAACTTGGTCTCTGACTCTCCTAAAGCACTTTTGGAATTTTTTTTTGTAAATCACGGACCTATAGTCGGTCATAAGCACAAAAAATAATAGTTTATTTAGTCATGACAGTCTTTTATTAAAGTTTGAATAATGCTGAGTCAGCCTGACCGTGGAGGGGTGAAGCGGACCACCATTGAGGGGTGACTCGGACCATCTGTTTAAATTCATCTTTTACGTATAAATTCAATTTTATATTTTAATTTTTACTTAATATAATAATTATTTATCATATTAAAATTCGTAATAAGTAATAAAAATGTCAATAATGATAAATAAATTAAGAATAAAAATAAGGTGGTCCGATTCACCCCTCTCCGCTCAAAAATTTTAACACTTTTTTGAATTGTTTTTTTTTATTAAAATTTCATTATTTTTAAAAAATTTCACTTAATATAAGTAACTTTTTATTATATTTAAATTAATTATACGTAATAAAATGTCAATAATAATACGTAAAATACGAAAAACAATGGTGGTCCGAGTCACCCCTCCATCAATTTTTATGGCGGGGTGAATCAGACCAAGTTAGGCCCCATTTTTTTGCCACATACTGTTTGGATCAAAAATTTACTTTGCCAGTTTAAAGCTAACATACTCGAGTGTATCCACTGAAAAAATAATTAAAATCCATCCACAATTTTTCATTTTATAACGAAGTTAAAAAAACTCATTTTTCAAAAGTGAAATTCTATTGAAGGGCATTTTGTACCCTAATTTATAACATTTTTTAAAAATATAAAAACTTTCTAGAATTAAAGATGATCTAAATAAAACTTGTAGTACTACCGCGTGGCTATTAAATGAGCGAAAAAAATTTTTTTTTTTTTTTAGAGTGGACCGAATCACCCCTCCTAAAGAGGCGGGCCTGGTCACCCCGCCCGACGCTACATTTTTTGTTTTGTTACAAGTGGGTTTTTTTTAGTGCCAACATTTTTTAGGGGGGTTTCGGACCCCACACTGACAGAATCTAAAAAACAACCATACAGCATGTTGATAAGAGTTATAGCGCATATACATGCACATTTTCAATTAATTTGGAAGTGGTTTTTTTTTGTGTGTCAAATGGGTTTTTATTTTGATTCAACTCCAGGTGTCGGGGGAGGGGCTGCATAAAATTTCATGAAATTTGTTGTGGAATGAGATAAGGATGGGACCAACAGGAATGAATCGAATATCATGCTAATTTATAAATTTCTTAATGCAGTGAATGCTTTAAGTCTCAAAAAGTCTGTCAAAAATACTAAAATTTTTTGAAATTTTTCAAAAATTTCCCAAAATTCAAAAAATCGACTTCGAACCATTATAATTTTTTTCCACTCATACTAGATGCGGTTAACAGGTCCACCAAATTTTTTCTCTCTAGACATATTTACCGAGAAATAGAGTGGGGGGTTTTTATGTAACAAAATGAGGTGGGTTTTTTTTATGTAACAAAATTAGGTGGTTTTTTTTTTGGATGTAACAGCACTATATATATTATTTTTTTTTTTAAATTTTAGATAGCCAAAGTAACCCCAAAAAATTTTTAACATTTTTATTTTTGGCCAATTTTAATAATTTTTGTGAAATTATGCCTATTGTATTTCCTTTTTTTTCTTCTTTTTTTAAGGTTCAAACAAAAATATTACAGAAATAAGTATGGTGCGTAATTTCAAAAGGAAACCTGGTAGTCGTAACTACCAGAACTATTTTGAAGCAACTCTTAATGAAGTTAAAGAAAAGGTTACCCTTGAAAATTTATCAATAAGACAGGTTGCACAAGAATATGGAATTCCTAGACAAACGTTGTCAAAATAAAAAAAAACATGGGAAAAAACCTGGGCACCTGACAGCATTGTCACCTGAATTCAAGGCAACCATTGTTAAAATTATTTTAAGATGTTTAGACTGGGGTTTCCCTCTCACCAATCTTGATGTTCGCCATGCAGTAAAGTACCATTTTGATAAAATAGGTGAAATTCATCCAACATTTGTAGATAATATGCCAGGATGTGATTGGATGTCAAAGTTTATCGAAAGGCACTCCAAGACACTTAAGTTCTAGAATAAGCACCAAGCAGAGGAAAGGTAGATGAAAATTTGCTTAGAAAGTACCACAGTAATTTAAGCGAAAGCTTGAAAGATTTGCTATCGCATCAAATATTTAATTATGATGAGACCAATATTTCGGACACACCCACAAGTCCAATCAAACACCTCCACAAAAGGGGCATCAAATATGCCAACAATGTTGCATATTATTCAAAGAGTGGTTTCATTAATATTCTGTGCCTCTACAGATGGGACACTCCTTCCCCCTTATGTGGTATACAAGTCAGAAAAATTGATGAATATGTGGAGATAGAGCTCCAAAAGGATTTCCATTTTGTTCGGAGAATTATATTGAAGGAACACAATTTAATTGCATGAAATCTGGCTGGTTTGATTCTACAGTTTTTGAAGACTGGTTTAAAAAATCTTTTTACCTCATGCAAAACGTATTGATGGTCCAAAGGCCCTTATTGGCGACAATCTAAGCTCTCATTTCTCAGGTGAGGTATTATCCTTATGTGAAGAGAATTCAATTTTATTTGTTTGCCTGCCCCCAAATTCAACCTATATTGCCCAACCATTGGATGTGTCATTCTTTGCCCCACTGAAAAAGATTTGGGCTGAAGAGCTGATGAAATTTAAAAAATTTCCAACAATAGTTACAGTTTATAAATCTTAATTTCCAGAAATGCTGGGAAACCTATTTAATAATGAAAAGATGCACTCAAACCTAAAAGATAATATAGTAAGTGGATTTCGGGCAATAGGAATATATCCCTTAAATGTTGAACTATCTAGAATGCAACAGCCACATGAGGAAGCCGTTACTAATTGCAATGGTGAACAAAGCATCCCTCAGACTGATCCCCAACCAGGTTGTAGTTCTGCACCAGACATATCCAATCCTCCAGAAACAAACTCCAATATCTTTAAACAAAGTCTAACTGAAATTTTTAAAAAACAAAAGTTTTCAAGGGGTTGAAAAGCAAAAAAATGGGAAAGCTCTGTATGCAGATATCATCTGGGAAGAGAATAAAATCATCAGTATCTCCAAGAACTATCACCCCAAAGAATAAATACCAGACAAAGTCCAGATTCAGAATCTTCAGGCAGTGATCCTGAATATATGCCTCCCTGTCCACCACCTCTCATGAAAAAAATAACATTAACATCAAGATCCAGCATACCAAAAAGTTCATTTGAGACCATGACCTCAATTGCTGAATCTTTAAAAGAAATACAAAAGTCCACCAAAAAAAGAAAACCTAAAGTAGGTGACTTTATAATTGTAGATGTCCCTATTGAAAACAAAAAGATAGGAATACCTTATGCTGCACACGTTCAGCAGCAGAATATAACAGATGATGTAACACTTTACACTGTCCAATACTTACGGAGTGACCTTGAATACATAAACAATGATATTGATATTATTTCAGAAAAAGATATGAGGATACCAATGCTGCCACAACCTAATATAAATAAATTTCTGGAATGGGTTTTCCCAGAAGCAGTCTTTTTTGATATATAAATATAAAAAAATTATAAATACCAAAATTAATATTAAGGATCTAGCTTAAGAAATAAAATTATTTATAAGTAAATACAAAAAAAACTTAAGCTATGGTAACTTTAGCCACCCTATTTTTTGGAAATTGTACAAAAACTTCAACATGGATCATGAAAATATTCAAGGTATGTAATAACGTAAAAACTCTTAGTATATCTCGTTTAACTTAAAAACTTTTTCCAATATTTGCAAAGGAAATTTAAAGGTTACCAAAGTAGCCCCACTTTAGTGTGTGTGTGTGTGTGTGTATATATATATATATATATATATATATATATATATATATATATATATATATATATATATATATATATATATATATATATATATATATATAAAATTTATAATTGTAAAAAAAAAATAGAAAAAATACTAATACTAATTATGTATCGACTGACTGAGCTGAAATATACAATACCCAGTCTAAATTGGCCCATGTGGGCCCTTACTATCTCTATATATTTCCCCATATTCCTATGCCCTGGACTTGCATCCAGTTTCTAGTCTTAATCTAATTAGGACCAAATAAAGCTAACCTTGCAGAATTACCTAGCCAAGTTGAAGAATTAGGAAAATCTTATGCCCAAGGTTACTATAACATTCAAGTTAAAAAACAAAAAAAACTAATAGATCTAGGCCAATGTTTTATTTGTCCAAATATAGGCTATTAAAAATTCAAAATTTTCAAAAAATGCCTTAATTACTAGACTAACATTTAAACTGCATTAGGCATATTGTGCATTAACCAATTTTAATTAAGTTCCATTACGTAAGACAAATGATCTTGTCAAACTAGGTTATTATAAACCAATCAAAAAATAATATTTAAATGTTTTAAACAAAATATTATAATTAATGTTACCACGATATAAATTTTTGACTTCAAGCTGTTAATTGGAACAGTGGTGAAGTAACAATGCATAAGATAGGTAACCACAAAAAAAAATTCACAGGATTGGTAATATTTTCAGGGTCCTAACTTGCATGATAACATTACCTAAATTTGGACTTGATGTTTAAAACAGCAGTTCCAATGCGAGTTAATTGAAACCTATGGTTCATATACAATACAGACCTTCTAAATGGAATATGCTTTATACAAAATAAATATAACTACAGGGTAGAAGTAAACGCCGATTGATTAAAATGGCGACGTTTATAATAAACACAGGGCGGCTTCTGCCACGTCGCGAATGTCACGTGACATGTAGTTCAATAGTGTTCTCACAGATGGCACTACATTTTTAGCAGCGAACATAGTCAAAGATCAAGAAAACATCCTATGTCATCTATTTCCAAATCATTGTACCAGATCATAGCTGTATTAATTTGTTTGTTGATATTGAAATAGATTTCAATTAACGATCCATGCTTTGATTGCTTTCTAAAACAGAAAAAGTCATTTATATTTACAAATTTGATTACTAATAGATCACTATACTTATTAATTATTATATTTAAATATTAATTAATTATTAAAATGAGTTATTAAAATTATTAAAATAATTAATTACTATTACTAATAGTCTCCAAATTGCAAATGGAACTGGAAGTATAATTCTTTTGACCATTATAGATTGTTTGTGAATTGGCTTCCAGGCCTCAGGTCCCTCGGAACTGCGATCTAAAAGATTTAAGCTGCGTTTCCAGAAGCCCGAGTGCTACCCGTGTGCAAAATCGACTCGGAAACGCTTTGAATTGAAAAAAAATTACATTAACCAATCAGAGAACAGGAAATTTGAGTACCTGGAAACGGCCGAGCGCGCCCGTCGGATCAGCTGACAATTGTAAACAATACTCTTATACTTATATGTATCTATTTTATGAAATGATACGATATATTTTGTATCCTTAATATAAAAGTTAACTAAAATATTAAAAAACTTTTGGCAAGCAATTTCCGACACATGTTTTGTAAAGAAATTTGTTTGTAAACAAAGTATCCTTTCAAGCAGCCTCCCGTTTAAATCCGAAATCGAGGATTTAACAACGGGCGCCTGATTGTTACGTTTACGTGACGTAGAAGTGCGCAAACGGGCTCTGGAAACAATGCATGTGAGCCTGTGTGCCCATCCGGGCTGCAGTCGGGCTTCTGGAAGCGCAGCTTTAATATCCCTTATTTTCTAATGTTTATTTGCATATGGAACTGGAAGTATAATTTTGTTGACGATCTTTAGCAAAATTTCCATTCTTAAAATTCAAAAATAAAATGAGTTACTACAACTGAATACATGTTAAAACAATTTCATAAATTTTTCAAACAACTTTTTTTCTATTTCAAATAAAAAT
>JABUQX010061124.1:42500-50188 GCA_015478945.1 Trachelipus rathkii
GACGAATTAAACTCTGCTCTTACTTCTCATAGAACCAACTATAACCATTCCATCAATATAAATAATGCAAATCAAATTTTCAAAACTTCAGATATTAGTTTAAGAAAGCAAATTGAATCATTCTGTATTAGAAATTGGAATAATTATAACAAACAACAAGGCGAAGCGAAGATGGACACGATTCAAATCAATTTAATGAAAGACACGTATTTCTACAAAAAAATAATAACAGTAACCAACCAACTCCAAAATTCATAGTCAGTCTAATTTTTGATTCTTCTGTTTCTTGCTCTCGATAGATCCATCACCTGAAGAGGCCTCCCGACATAGAGGCGAAACGTAGTATTACATTTAGAAGAGAAAAAAATGTTACATTTATCTAATTTAAAATGTTTGAAAATAAATAAAGTTTAATTAAAAATGTTTATTAAGTTTTGTTTGCAGTGAATAAAAATTGTGCAAGTGATAAAGTTTTTTATAAAGTAACCAGAATAAGGGCCTAAATTTCTATAAATATTTATAAAGAAGGTTTATTTCTTTAGTTTAAATATATATATATATATATATATATAATATATATAATATATAATATTATATATTATTATATATATATATATATATATATATATATATATATATATATTATATATATATATATATATATATATATATATTATAATATATATATATATATATATATTATATATAAATATAATATATATATATATATATATAATATATAATATATAATATAAGCAAAATAATATACTATATCAAGTTTCACTTCTACCTTTTTGCCTTTTTTGACCTGACCTTTTTGCCTTGACTTTTGGCCTTGTACCTTTTTTTGGAACCCCATTTTTGGCCACCCTTTTGTATTCAGGGTGGCCAAATTGGCACCACTATATTTTTGGGCAACCCTAATTTTTTGGCAACCCTAATTGTTGCGCCAACGGTTGCGCAGCAACCGTTGTTACGTGTCTCACCCTAATTTTTTCGACCAACCCTTGGTCTTCATGGGTCAATTGGCAACACCCTAATTTTGGCGCACACGCCTAATTTTGCCCTAATTTTTCGGTAACCCTGGGTCTTCCAGGGTGCAATTTTGAGAAACCAATTTTTTTCGGTCAACAGGCTTTGTATTCTACGGTACAATTTTGAGACCTTGATTTTTGGCGCCCCTTCGAAGAAGGGTGCCGCCTAAACGGTTGCTAAGCAACCGTTGTACGTGCCTCTCCCCCCTATTTTGAACCCCCTTGTATGGGCTAGCCCTTTTTTGAAGTTTTGGCCTTGATTTTCTGTCTTGGCTTGTTTGACCTTGATATTTCGTCCTTGATACCGTATCAAGGGCTGAAATTGACCATTCTTAAAGGTCAGTGGGGCTAGTAGGGATTATTGTGAGCTCAATCCGGTACCTGCGCAACCTTGCCCTTTGGTAAGGTAAACTGTGCTAACATGAGGTCATGTAGGTACCTGACTGTATGGATCTGTCCTAACTTATGTCTCGCGGTTGCGCATCTAACTCCCTACACACCAGACACCCACACACACAACACAACCACACACCACACAACACACAACACACAACACACACTACACACCCACACACGATATTTGATGGCGCAGATTGATGCCTCACTTTTTGATGCCCTCAGCTTTTGATGGCCGTAGCATTGATGCCTCACATTTTGATGCTTCAGCTTTTGTTGCCGGCAGCATTGAGCTCACTTTGATTGGATTGATGGCCGCAAGCATTGATGCTCAACCTTTGATGGACCCTATATTGATGGTTTCAGCATTGATGGCCCTCAGATTATTGATTGGTTCAACTTTGATGGATCCCAATCACCGTAAGGAGATCTAGTGATGTTCTATTCGTGTTCTATGAGTATTAGATGGAGTGCCAGGTGAGTGCCACGTGAGTGCCAATGAGGGCCAATGAGTGCCAAGTGAGTGCCAATGAGTGCCAGTGATGCCACATCGTGCCAACTGAGTGCCACATAATGCCAAACTGAGTGCCACTTTTTCAAGCTTTTTCTAGCCTCCCCTGAGCCAAGAATAGCCAATATGGGTTTCTACCCCTAGGTTATAAGGTATGAGGAAACGATTGGTGTATACTACAAGTTGCTAGGATGCTTCCCACTATGAGTTAGTCTTTTCTTAACACTATAACCTATATATATAATATATATAATATATATATATATATATTATAATATATATTATATATATTCATATATATTTACATATTTATATATTACTTACACACACACACTTACACACACACACGCACAACCTAGGCTACTATACGCACATACCTACAAATATCCGGCTTAGGCTACTTATACGCCATACACCCATAGACACTTACACTCACCCTAGACCACCTAGCACAACATTACACCCATCCACACCTTACACACACATGCACAACCCGCTAGGCTACTTATCACGCACATACATACAACCATAGACCTTACACTCGCCCCCTTACACCTACACATACACACCCATAGATACTTTACAGCTATGACAGCTCATAGACACTTACACTCCCCCACATACACTATGACACTTTACAAGACTACTCACCATAGACACTTACACTTACATACATACACACTATGACACTTATAAGCACTTACACTCTCCATAGACACTTACACTAGCCCTTATACACTTACACTCACACTCACCATAGACACTTACACTTACATACATACACACTATGACACTTATAAGCACTTACACCTCGCATAGACCACTGTACACTAAGCCCATATACAACTTACACCACACAGCACAGATACACTTAACACTTCACTCAACACACTTCGATAATTTTGATTCCTCAACTTGACGACTCCAATTTTGTTGCCTCACACTTGATACCTCAGTTTTGATGGTTCATCTTTGATGAATCATCTTTGATGGCATTTTCTAGCCTTTTCTAGCCTTTTCTACCCTACATCATAGGAACAGAGCTAATATTGATGTCTTTCCCTATGTCATAAGCGACACCAGGGGCGCAGCATGCGCCATACCGCGCAAAGACAGCCACCGCCCCACGGGGGACACCCCGCCGTTTTCCCGCCCGCCGCGTTCCCGCGTTCCCGCGTTCCCGCCGCCGCGTGCGCCCGCAGGCGCAATATTTCAGCGTTCCCGTCCGCCCGCGTGCGCCCGCAGCGCAATATTCCCGCGCGAATGAAAAATATATTTACTATAAGTCATTCAATTTTTATTTCCATACTAGACATTTTTATTAAAATACATTTCACGACCTCAAAACTGTTACTCATTACAGACCTATTATTATTATTTAACACAATATTTCATAGTTGTGATATCAATGTAACTATTCAAAAAATTTCTTTTTAAATATACTATGAGTCATTATTTTACTTCATACTTTAAAACATTTTTATTAAAAACATTAACATTACAGACCTTAAACGCAGTAAATCAGTAATCAATAGAGGTGTTTACCTAGCAACAAGGGAATAAGTATGCTTTTTGTTTTAGCTGGTTTTACTGCTTTAACATCATATGTTTTTACTGCTTTAACTCAATATATTTATTAACATTACATTACCTTAAAGCAGTAAATCAGTAATCAATAGAGGTGTTACATAGCACAAGGGGATTAGTATGCTTTTGTTTTTACTGCTTTAACTGGCTTTAACTCCATAATGTTTTTTACTGCTTTAACTCATATATTTATTAACATTACATACCTTAAAGCAGTAAATCAGTAAATCAATAGAGGTGTTACATAGCAACAAGGGGATTAGTATGCTTTTGTTTACTGCTTTAACTGCTTTACTACAAACTGCTTTAACTCATATGTTTTCCTGCTTTAACTCATATATTTATTAACATTACATACCTTAAAGCAGTAAATCAGTAAATCTAATCACGTTAAATAGCAACAAGGGGATTAGTATGCTTTTGTTTACTGCTTTTAACTGCTTTAAACTCATATGGTTTTAAACGCTTTAACTCTATATTTATTAACATACATTACCTTAGAAGCAGTAAATCAGTAAATTCAATAGAGGCTGTTACCTAGCACAACGGGGATTAGTATGCTTTTTGTTTTACTGGCTTTACTGGCTTTAACTCAATATGTTTTAACTGCTTTAACGTCAATATCATTTATTAACATTACTACCTTAAAGGCAGTAAACAGTAAATCAAATCAGAGGTGTTACACTTAGCAACAAGGGGATTAGTAGGCTTTTGTTTGCTGCTTTACTGCTTTAACTCATATGTTTTACTGCTTTACTGCTTTAACTCATATGCTTTACTGCTTTAACTCAATGTTTTTTTTTAACATTATGTCTTCCTATCTGGTTGCTCATTTGTTTTTTATTTATTTTATTTTTATTTTTATTATTTTTATTTTATTTTTATTATTTTTTTTTTATTTTTATTATTTTATTTTTATTTTTATTATTTTATTTTTATTACTTTTATTATTATACTTAGTGTTATTTTTTTTATTCCTATTATTAATTATTTATTGTAGCTTCACACCACACACACAGACACAACATCACACACTACACAACACAACACCAACACACACCACGCACACGCACACACAACACTAACACAGCACAACAGACACATGCTTAAACACATAACTATAATTTATTAAATAGCTTTTATGTTTTTAAATTAAACAGACGTCCATTAATATTTTATCTCCTTCAATATACACTAAATATTTCCAAAAAGTTTCTTAAAACATCTATAATAAATCAATCATTATCTTTGAACAAAGAATTTATTATTAACTGTTAATACTTTTTGTTTATAAATTTATAACTATCAAGTTTTAAATAATTTTACTAAAATTTTATGAAATCTTTATTAAAAACATACATTTTACGTACCTTAAGGCAATAAATCAGTAAATCAGTTAGGCACAGCCTTAGCACCCCTCTAACCAAGTCTAATGCCACGTTTTGTTCTATTGACTTCCTGCTTTACATCATCTTTAGCCAAGTAATAAGTATAATAAAATAAACAAATAAGTTCTTCTCTGTTAACATAACATGTATTTATTAAAATCATTCTAGAGGTTTTTTATTTAAAATAACAATTATTCACTTACACTTAACATTTATATTAATCGCTCGATGTTAACTAAAAAATATTTCAAAGTTTTTTTTAAATAATTCGGATTTTCTTATATTATCATTATTAATTATCTATGTACATTGAACAATGCCAGCACGGAAAACACAACAACGCGCACTCCTTACAGATACGAAACTGACCTCCCTCTGTAAAATGTGTTGAAATACCTACTTTAGGCCCAAATTTAGGATAAGCCTTTTTGTACCCGGGGCGCGATTTAGGCCTAATACCAGGTCAAAATATAGGTTATTTCAAAACTGACCTCTTTCTTGTAAAATGTGGTTGAAATAACTAACGTTAGGCCTAATTTTAAGGCCTAATTTTAGGATACTCCTTTTTGTACCTGGGCTGATTTAAGCCTAATACCAGGTCAAAAGGAAGTATAGACAAGAATCGAGAATAAATGTTATTATTATTTTTATAAATATATTTCAAAACTTACACATGCTGCGGATCGGTAAGATCCTTTTAGCAGGTAAGAAGGAAATGCTTTTCTTTTCTTGTGATTGGATGGAGTAATCCTTCATCTCTATATGAACGCGAGCATCGTGATTGGTCGAGAAATATTCTTAGCTTTTTGGTGTTTGTAAGGTATGTAAAAAACTGTTTTCAATATCCTGAGCCTTACTGTGATTGGGATGAAAATTAACTTAGTTTTTTAAACCTGTATTTGAGCAGGTGTGTTTTATTATTTTAGACCCAAAATCCATTTTAAAATGCATAGTCGTTTTTGAAGTAAAAACAGTAAATACTTATCAATGATGGTTAATTAAAAGTGTTTTTAATTGAAACACATTTATTTAAATTTGAAAGTAAATAGGTATATAAGGTGAAAAATATGTATAAAATAGATTAAATAATTTAAATTCACTAATTTAATAGTAGATCCAGTGTAAGCAAAAACGCCAAGAGCCCCCGAAAGCGCGCCCGCAAGTGCGACCCGGTGCGGAACAGCCCGCAATGAACCCGCCGCCGGGTAAATATTACTACCGGTCGCGAAAATATTTCCCCTTTATGATATGCCCGTTTGTAACTTTTCATTACCATCATTTTGTATTTTTCAAATATAGCCGTTTTCCTATATTATGAGTCCCCGTCCATTTTATTTCTTTACTTGAAACATTTTTTAATTTTTGTTTATAGAAAATCCATTTCACTGGTAAAGTTTCTTGAAAAACATTTGTTTTGAAAAATGAACATTTTGTTTTGTAGAAAAACAGTTTTTGTTTTATTTATCCTAAAGTTATAATTCTTTAAGGGAAATAGAACAACAAACAGTCCGGATGTGACCTGGCCATTGTTCCTCTTTGTGGTATGCCTTTAAGATCTTATTACTTTAGAGGAATGTAAAACAAGTTTTTATATGCCTTAAAGCTACACCTACATAGGACGTAGAGTTAAATGTATAGAAGTTATCCCATTCCCTTCCTTTTCAAGGTATGTCTTTACGGTTTTAATCTTCTCTATGTATAAGTTATGAAAAAAGTTGTTTATTCTAAAATATTATTACATAATTACTATATTACTATATTAGTTAAATACACAATGCGTGTACATGCATAATAAACTTACCCTCCTTGTACAAACCGTAATTTCTCTTTATGGCTTCCAGTATTGGTTATCATATTAATTATACTTTCAAAATTACATCGAAGTATGTAAGTTCATACCTCTTCTATATCAGCTGTTGTAATGCATTCGGTAACACCATCGAGAATAAATTTCTACCTGGTTGGTAATAAACCCTGATTCAGGATTTTTAAATAAGACCTATGCGCTTGAACATATGGGTTTTTATATATATTCGTAATATTATACCCACATTGATACAGTACACAAACTAATATTATAACATACTGAATGGGTCGGTGTCCAAAAGATATCATCCTCCTAGGATGTATGCCCTACCACTTTGAAATACAACGCTCATATTTTCGCGAACGCGTAGTAATATTACGCCGGCGGGTTCATGCGGCTGTTCCGCACCGGTTCGCGCTTGCGGGCGCGCTTGCGGGGGCTCTTGCGTTTTGCTTCACGTGATCTACTATAAATCTAGTGAAATAATTATTATCTATTCAAGTGAAATTAATAATTATTCCCCAATGTAAGTAATTATTAAAATTTTTTATGAAATAACACTTAAAAAAATAAAAAACACTTGTTAATACAAATCAGATAACTTGTGCTCCGCTTAACAGCTAAAACGACTATGATTTAAAAATGAGTTTTGGTCCTAAAGATAATAAAACACACTCTGCTCAAAATTACAAGTTTAAAGAACACTAAGTTAAGAGTTTTCATCCAATCAGAGGTAAGAGCTCAAAGGAATATGAACAATAACACGTTTTTAACATACCTTAAACCAAAAGAGAGCGCATAAAATAATTCTCGGACCAATCACATGCTGCAGGCGTCATAATAGAGACGATAAGGATTACTCCATCCAATCACAAGAAAAGAGCCAGACAAGCACCTTTCGCTTCTTACCTAGCTTTAAAGGACTTCTCATCGACCGCATGTTTTAGTGATTGAAAATATGTATT
>JABUQX010061125.1:0-17131 GCA_015478945.1 Trachelipus rathkii
AAAGATCAGACGGTGTATCATGGAATTGTTATACCAACGCAAGAAGCATCCGCACGAACCTTAACTAGTTAGCGCGGCAGCCGGGTTCAGAGTCAGTCGCATTACTATTCGCTGCTAAGGGTCTCTTATAGCTACCTTCGCGAATCCCGTAGTGGGTTGTGTTCGACTCCGACGACGAGGGAACCCAACCTCGCTCTATTTGACGACGACGACGAAACTGTCCAACAGAGACGATCGACGGTACAAACGGTTCTCTTGTACTCGTATTTTTCGTTTTAAGCCATCGAGTCTAGTTGCTTACCTCCGCTACTACTCGTATGCCTATTATGAAGCTAGCAAGGTACCCCCTCCAAAGGCCACGAAAAAGACCCTTTTCCAGCCCCAAAAAAGTCGTCTGGGAAGCTCGGGTAATGCTCCGTGGTAAGGAGGCGCTGCCGTGGCGAACTACCAACTTCCGCAATTGATCAGCAAGGCTAAGAACCGCACACACATGGTGATGCAGTTTGTTTAATGCCCAATCTTGGAATTATTTTCGTCAGTAGGTGGCAAGGAGAGCTAACTATACCAGATAGGTGGTGTATCATCGAACTTTGCATATTTCAACCAAAGAAGCATCCGCCACGAACTTAACCTAGTTAGAGGCAGCAGCCCGGCGTTCCACCGTCGCAAATACTGACTCGCCTGCCACTAAAATGGGCTAACTTGTATCTTTCGGCGAAATCGTATGGGTACATGGAAGCCGACGACGACGACAGAGAGAGAGGGAACCCACCTCGCTGTCTTTGACGACGAGACGGGATACGTCCCAAACAGAGACAGGATCCTATGAATATAGCTAAATGGGAAAGCAGCAAAGTTGCGAGTTTCTAAGCAATCGAGTCCATTTGCGACCGAGCAGCTGACGTTTAAATTCACCGCAGTGAGAAGAGGATATGCCGACGAAGAAAAACTACCGAAACATGAGAGAGAGAGAAAGATCCACGGCAGCAAGAGCGCAAAGTGTATTAGTCTTCTAGCCCAATCTCTCGTAAAAGTTGACTTTATAACAGCTAATTCGTTTCATTTTTAAATAGATTTTACAGACGGGTTAACGACAGCATTCGACTAACAAGAACGAACGGTCTCCCAACTGCCTGGATGTCAACACCGAGGAAGTCGAAAATTACGAGCAGGTAGCTAAGAGAACTTACATTTTGCTGATGCTTGCAGAGGTGAATCGCTTTTTACAGCCACGGAAGCCCTACGTCCGCGTGCCTCTTTGTTATCCGTATCTCACTTTTTCTTTCTACCGCGACACTGAAATAAAGACGTCAGGATGATGCAAAAGAAAACAGTATTACTTCGAAGCTTCGAGAACAGTCATATGCGCCTGTAAACGGTGGCACTGCGGTTTCGTCATTCATACACTCACACAAACGTTTCGCGGTGGCTCCCCAGCCTGCGAAGCCGGCCAAGAAATATTACTATCTTTCGGACTGAAATTTCTTTTCCACGACTATGACGACATCGGAAGAGGAGCGACAGACAAAACAGTAATGAGCAGAACGAGAACAAAGGAAGGAGAGGAGCGGAACGTAGCAATCCAGCAGCATTACTGTATCCTGTACCGTGCCACTTTGCTTTTACCAGTGCCCCTTTTCTTTTACCAGTGCCCCTTTGCTTTTCCCGGTGCCTTTGCCTTTTACCGGTGCCTTTGGCTGCTTGCTGCGCTGTTGCTTTCGCCGCCGCCTCTCCAACTGTTCCAGTCTGCTGCCCTGCTGCTTGCCTGCCTGCCTGCCTGCTGCTGCCTGCCTGCCTGGCCAGCACCGAAAGCGAACAGAAACGAGAGAAACAAGAAGGAGGGAGCGAAACGTAGCATTCCAGCCAGCCATTGCCCCATCGCGCTGCTGGACTGCTCGCGCCGCACCCAACTGTTCAATCTGGCCTGCCTGCGCTCCGAGAACAAGGTCGCAAACGTTATTGACCGAGAAGCCGACAAGGAAGAAACGAAACAGAACAGAGAAAGAAAGAACGAGGTGCCAGCCAAGCAGGCAGCGCCCGGATGCGTTGCTCGCCGTGGCGACTCAAACTACTCCATTTTCGTGCCTGCCCTGCCTGCGCCTGCTGCCACCGAAACGAGCTCGACAGTCCAGCAAGGCCGTTCTCTTTATGCGAAGATAGGAATACACGATGTAACAGCGGCGAAAACATTTTCAGCAACGAAGAGCTGCACCACGCATATCACAAACGAGCAGAGTCTATTGCAAGTTCGGTAGAGGGCGTGAAAGACCGCTGCTTTTTTCTTGCGGAGATCGTTAACATCATACCCATCTTCTCCTCCGCATATTCTCTCTCGTTCATCGCGGCAAGGTAATTCGTAACTATGCCTGGGGAACTCTATGTACCCCCGCTTTCAGGCCCGACAACCACACTTAGCCGGCGGGGGGGAAGAGAGAGGCCCAATTGCGGTTTACGCGCAAGGAGATTTAGTATACCCTTGCCTGGGGGGAAGCCAACAACCCAGGCAAAGCCCAGTCCTAGCTCTCCTCGCGTCCGTATTGACCACAGCGCTTGGCCGTGGTGATCGTACGACCCGGCACGGATCAGCCGAGTTTCGCAGGACACCGCCGATGTCGTGGCCGCCGCGTGGGCCCGTTGCTCGCGTGCGAAGGCGCTGCCCAGGGCTGATTAAAGGTACATTCAATATTGAGAGGCGGTCCCCCGGGGATGACTCGTGCAGCACGCGCGGTCATGGAAAGGCACTTGTATCGTCTTATATTTAGAGTTTCAGCTTTGAACGATCCAGGACACTTCATTACCCGTGACGCACTCGCCACATGTTCGTTTAATAGATGTAACCCCGTCGCCACAGGCAAGATCTTTCCCCATCCTGAGCTGCGTTGCCGTATCAGGAAATGAATCGCTGGTTTGACCGACGAGATTGGCGATGAAGATGGTGATACCTACGCGAGAGGCCAATCACCTCCAATTCACCGACTCAATCCGCCGCCCACCGACCAAACCGCTGTAGTGTAGAGTCTTTTCCATTACACTCTGCGGCGTTACCGGGATACCCATCCTGCCACGCGGAAGTCATGTTCTGGGGCCTCCCTTTCACCCTCTCCATATCCAACTAGGCAGATGACAGGGGCTTGTGAACTGGCCCGATGGTCTATACCTATCATTTTGCTATCACCGCTCGTTTAATGTCGTTAGGAGGGATTCGTTTCAGTCTGTCTGGAACGATGTGGCCGAATCGAGCAGGAGGACGACAGAAAGAAAATCTCGCTTCTTAGGGTTCCCAGCCAGCCGTTCCAGCGAGCATATTGAACTGCCGGCCTCTATTTAGCCAATGTGCATAGCAGTAGCAGCTACGACCGAAGCAGTCGCACACCGACTATTTACTAACGGAAGAGATGTGCTGCTACATAATACTACAAGTGAGCGGTGACATTGCCCGGAGGGATACCTCATGGAGGCGATTAGGGTTCATCTCAACCCTTCAGATTATATTTCGAAAGGCATATCAACCAGAAGTCGGTAGAGATAGATACTGACCGATAGCAGCTTTGCGCAAACAGCAAAAGAGCAGACCCAGTCCATTTTCAAACCAGGCAGCAGCAGCATCTTTACTGCGGTTCGGTAGAGGGAGTGAAAGACTACGTACTCCGCGTGCGCTAAAGCGTTTATCAGCTATACCTAGGAACGTACGTTTTCTGTTGATGCGCTCTCTGCGTTCGATGATGTACCCTCTTGGCAGCACTAAAGAGAGAGAAAGGCTTTTTTCAGCAGAAAGCGGACCCCCAGTTCCATATCAAAACACGAGCAGAGTATTGCCAGTTCGGTAGAGGGAGTGGAAGAGACCGCTTTTTACTCCGTTCGAACTGCTAAAGAAAGCTGCTGAAACCCTTCCCGTAGTAAACTGCCTCGAGTATACCACTATACCACACCTTCCATCTCTAACGGTCCGCTACTACAGAGAGGAGGAGGAGCATTCCTGCAGCAGTGGGGCCGCGCCATCCTTTCCACGCGACCACGAGGGATTCATTGACTCATTCGCCGGACGAACGGGTCTATCCTCTTGCGCGCGAGGGCAATTTTTCAGTCAGGGGAAAGGGGTTTTTCTCAAATGCATTCGTTACTCGTAAAATGTGTCTAGGCGGCCGAGCAATCCGCCCTAAATGAGATACCTTCCCCCGAACCAGAAACAACCACAGACTCAACAATTCTAGAAAAACCTCTATTTTTCCGTAAAAAGGCGGAGAAATCCGCCATTTTTTGGCCTCTAACCGCGGAACGACGACTGCTAAGCTTCGACACCTCTCCGTGAATTTTCTCTCGATTTCAGGTTTTCGACTAAGGTCACGGAAAACTGCTAGAGGGGTAAGCAGAGTTCCACTTCCTCGCGATCCACCGTCGTCGTGAGTCTATATGCCAGGAGAGGGTGACGAGGCAACAGACAGTCACGCACCAAGCTAGAAGCCAAACCCGGACACCACGCGGCTGGGGCGAGAGAAGGAACCCAACCTACGTATTCCCCGTTCTTGATGGATTGGATTACGCCTCTTGGCAGCAACTAAAGAAGAGGAGAGACAGCAGAGAACTTTTCAGCAGAAGCGGACCCCGTTCCATAGCCAAAACACGAGCGAAGTTATTGCAGTGATCGTAAGAGGGGGGGAAGCGCTTTTTTGTCTCCGGTTCGAACTGCTGGAAGGCGCTGCTGACGTGGAAACCCTTCCGTAGTAAACGGCCTCGAGTATAACCATACTACCACTCGCTACTACCAAGAGAGGAGGAGGAGGAGGGGCCGCGCCATCCTTTTCACGCGACCACGAGGTTCATTGACATCATTCGGCCGGGACGAACGGTCTATCTTCTTGCGCGGAGGGCCATTTCAAGTCAGGGGAAGGTTTTCTCAAATGCATCGTTACTCGTAAAAAGTTTCTAGGCGGCCGAGCAATCCGCCCTAATGAGATACCTCCCACGACCAGAAAAACGAACACAGACTCCACCAATTCAGAAAAACTCTAGTTTTCCGGAAAAAAGGCGGAAAAATCGCCTTTTTTTGGCCTCAACCGCGAAACGACGACTGCTGAGCTTCGACTCTCCGTGAATTTTCTCTCGATTTCAGGTTTGACTAAGGTCACGGGAAAAACTGCTAAGAGGGGTAACAGAATTCCACTTCTCGGATCCACCGTCGTCGTGAGTCAATATGCCAGGAGAGGGTGACGAGACAACGGAAGTCACGCACCAAGCTAGAAGCCCAAACCCGGACAACACGCGCTGGGAGAGAGAAGGGACCCCAACCTTCTCTCTCCGTTCTTGACTGGACTTGGAAGTAACCTCTTTGACAGCAACTAAAGAAGAGGGAGACAGCAAAGCTTTTCAGCAGAAGCGGACCCCAGTTCATATCAACACGAGCAAGTTATGCCAGTTCGTAGAGGGGAGTGGAAAGACGCTTTTATTGTCTCCGTCGAACTGCGTGAAGAGCGTGCTGACTGACACCCTTCCCGTTGTAAACTGCCTCGAGTATAACCCTACTACCACTTCGCTACATACCCAGAGAGGAGGAGGAGGAGAGGGGGGCCGCGCATCCTTTCTCACGCGACCACGAGGTCATTGACATCATTGCCGGACGACGGTCTATCCTCATTGCGCGGAGGGCAATTTTCAAGGCGGGGGAAAGGTTTTCTCAAAATGCATTTGTTATCGTAAAGTTTCTAGGCGGCCAAGCAATCCGCCCTAATGAGAGAACCTTCCCCCGACTAGAAACCAAACCAGACTCAACAACTCGAGAAAAAGCTCTATTGTTTCCGTAAAAAGGCGGAAAATCCGCCTTTTTTCGACCTCGAAGCAGGGGAAGCTCGAGCGCCACGGCTGCACCCTCTCCGGGACTCGAACCCTCGTCGATTTGAGCTTTTCACTTTTGGTCCGGAAGACCGCCACCTCGTTCTGGCAGTCTCTCCGTACCTCGGCTTAGGACTCTGTCGAGAGAGCTTATCCCCAGTGAAGAGGGCAAAAGGTAGAGATATATGCCTTCTCGCCTTCCTACTTTACGTAGGGAGCTGACGACAACTAGTGATGAAGACACTCGTGTCCAGCCCCAGCAGCCTGGCGGTCTCATCGAGCTTTGCAGCTGACACAGGCAGGCGCGGTGGAGGTCCTCCCATCCGCCTCAGTCCCCACCCCTGCGTATCACTCCTGAACGCAGAGAGAACGTGACATTTGACTTTACACGGGATGCTTCGGAACTGCCGAGTCGTGACCACCGGAAGAAACTCATTCCCATGCATCACATATCTTCCCGTTCACCTTCCGATGATCTATCTCGCGGAGAAGTGGGGAAGGACAGGAGCGATTGATGGGCGTCTGCCTGCGAGTACGAGGCGTCATTGGCACCTTCCTTACCAGGGAAGACCTCTTTTTCTTCTCGCGAGGATGGCAAATCTTCAAGTCGGGGTAAAGGTTTGTCTCGGAGTCGGCTCGCCTCGTAGATGTTTTAGACGGCCCAGGCGCCGCCTTCCCGAAATAACCTCCACCCCGCCAGGAGGATCGTCCAAGAGCAACGGGTCGAGAAAACGCTCTACTTTTCCGTAAAAAGGCGGAAAATCCCTTTTGGGGGTCGACCTCGAAGCAGGAAAGCTCAGAGCGCCCGGCTAGCACCTCTCCGGGACTCGACCTCGGATGAGTTTTTCACTTTTGGTCCCGGAAGACCGCCACTTCGTTCTGGCAGTCTCTCCGTACCTCCGGCTATACGTAGTCGGGAGGCTTTATCCAGTGAAGGGCAAAGGGAGGACATATTAATGCCTTCTCGCTCCTACTTTACGTAAGAGAGCTGCGACAACTGTGAGAAGGCACTCGTGTCCCGCCCAGCAGCCAGCGGTTCATCGGCTTTGCCCTTTCTGACAAGGCAGACGCGTGGTTGAGTTCCTCCCATCGCCTCAGTTCCCCGCTGCGTAGGCCGCACCACTCCTGAAGCGCAGAGAGAGACAGTGACATTGACGATAACACGGGATGCTCGGAAACCGGCGAGTGGTGAACCGGAGAAACTATCTCCGAATGCCCATCATCTTCCCCGTATCCACCTTCCGCAGTGCATCTATTCTCGCGGAGAGTGGGAAGCAGGAGCGATGATGGGGCTTCTGCTTGCGAGTACGAAGCGTCATCCTTACCAGGGAAGACCCCTTCTTCTTCTCGCGAGGATGGGCCTCTTCAAGTCGGGGTAAAGGTTGTCTCGGACCGGCTTGCCTCGTAGATGTTTCTAGACGGCCCAGGGGCCGCCTTCCCGAGATAACTCCACACCGCCAGGAAGATCGTTCAAGAGCTCAACGGTTCGAGAAAGGCTCTACCTTTCCGTAAAAAGGCGGAAATCCGCCCTTTTTTCGAGCTCGAAGCAGGGAAAGCTCGAGCCCCACGGCTGCACCCTCCGGGACTCGAACCCTCGATTTGAGTTTTTCACTTTTGGTCCCGGAGGACCGCCACCTCGCTGGCAGTCTCTCCCTACCTCCGGCTTAATACTCTAGTGGAGAGAGCTTATATCCCAGTGAGGGAGAGGGCAAAGGGAGGACATAATCATGCCTTCTCGCTTCCTACTTTACGTAGGGAGAGCTGCGACAACTAGTGAGAACACACTCGTGAGTTCCGCACCCAGCAGCCAGGCGGTCTATACGAGCTTGGTGCCTAGTGACAGCAGCAGACGCGGTGAAGATCCTCCCATACCCGCTCAGTCCCCACGCTCTAGGCCCTGCGTTCCACTCCTGAACGCAGAGAGAGACGTGACATTGAATTAACACGGGAGGTCGGAACCTCCGAGTGGTTACACCCGGAGGAACTCATCTCCCGGATGCCTCACCATCAACTTCCCCGTTCCACTCTCCGCATGCATCTATCTCGCGAAGAGTGGGAAGCAGGAGCGATGATGGGCTTCTGCCTGCGAGTACGAAACGTCATTGGCACCTTTCTTACCAGGGAAGACCTCTTCCTTCATTCTCGCGAAGGATGGCCAAATCTTCAGTCGGTAAAGGTTTTGTTCGGACTCGGCTCGCTCGTTAATGTTTCTTAGCGGCCCAGGCGCCGCCTTTCCGAGATAACCTCCACCCCGCCAGAAAGATCGTCCAAGAGCTCAAGGGGTCGAAAAAAGGCTCTACTTTTCCGTAAAAAAAAGGTGGAAAATCCGCCTTTTTTTCGACTCGAAGAGGGAAAGCTCGACCGCACGGCTGCACCCTTCTCCGGGATCGACCCCTCGATTGGATGGTTTCACTTGTTGGTCCGAAAACCACCTCGTCTGCAGATCTCTCGTACCTCCGGCTAGGATCTAGTCGAGAGAGCTATTATCCCCAGTGAAGAGGGCAAGGGAGGAAATATGCCTTCTCGCTCTCCTTTACTTTACGTAGGAGAGCTGCGAAAACTGTGAGAAGACACTCGTGTCCGCCCACGCAGCTAGGGCGGTCTTCATCGAGCTTTGCGCTGCTGACACAGGCAGACGCGGGGAGGTTCCATCCCGACCTCAGTCCCCACGCTCTAGGCCCTGCGTACCACTCCTTTACGCAGAGAGAGACGTGACATTGACATTAACGGATGCTCGGAACCTCCGAGTGGTGACACCCGGAGAAACTTCATCTCCGGATGCCTATCATCATCTTCCCCGTTTTCCACCTTTTAGCATGGCATCGCTATCTCGGCGGAGGTGGCAAGCGGAGCGATAGATGAGGGCGGTTGCTGCGGAGTACGAAGGTCATTGGACCTCCGTACCAGGTGGAGACTTCTTCTTCTTCTCGCGAGGAGGGCCAATCAAGTGGGGGTAAAGGTTTGTCTCGGACTCGGCTCGCTTCGTAGATGTTTCTAGACGGCCAGGCGCCGCCCGAGATAACCTCCACCCCGCCAGGAAGATCGTGCAAGAGCTCAACGGGTCGAGAAAAGGCACTACTTTTCGTAAAAGGCGGAAAATCCGCCTTTTTCGACCTCGAAGCAGGAAAGCTCGACCGCCACGGCTGGCACCCTCTCCGGGAAACTCGACCCTCATATTAGGTTTTCACTTTTCAAGATGATGACAAACTGGTTTTGTCATACTCTTCGTACCTCGGTAGGACTCTAGTCGAGAGAGCTTTATCCCATTGAGAGGGCAAAGGTAGGACATATTGCCTCTCTCGCATCTCTACGTTTACGCTAGGAGAGCTAGCGACAACTACTGTAGTAGAAGATCACTGCGCCTGTCCCGCCCCGCCTGGCGGTTCATCAGCTTTGCCCGCTGACACAGGTCAGACGCTGGTTGGGAATGTTCTCGCCATCTCCGCCTCAGTCCCACGCTCTAGGCCCTGCGTACACTCCTGAACCGAAGAGAGAGACGTGACATTGACATTAACACGGGATGCTCGGAAACTCCGAGTGGTGACACCCGGGAGAAACTCATCTCCCGGATGCCTCACCATCATCTTCCCTGAGGCCCTCCCCGTGTTACTACGCTGGGGGAGAGTGAGGAACGCGGGAGCGATGATGGGTGCGAAAAGCGTCATTGGCACCATCCTCCAGGGAGGAAGTCCTATTCTTATCGAGAAACGTCAAAGCTCAGACTCGGGTATAAAGATTTTGTCTCGTGTGCTTCTACTAGCCGCTACAAGGCGGCCAGGAGCTGCCACTCCCGAGATAACCCCCTAACCGCGTAACAGATTGTCAAGACCTTGACAAGGTCGAGCAAAACCTCTACTTTTCCGTGAAAGGCGGAAAATTCGCTTTTCGACCAAAATCCGGGAAGTTCGATCACCGTTGCACCCTCTCCGGCGACTTGACACCTCGATTTTGAGTTTTCACCTTTTTGTCACGGAGACCGCCTCGTTCCTCAGGCTCTTCCGTACCTCGGTTCCCCGGCGTCGATAGAAGAGCCATATCACGTGAAGGGGCCACGGACATAATAAATGCTGTGAACTTGCTGGTTAGTTCCCTGGAAGGATGTCACCAACGAGCTCACAAGAACTATCGTCCCGCCCAGCGGGCCGTTCTCATCGGAGCTTTGCCCTGACCACACGCGAAGACGCTGGTGGAGGTCCGTCCATCCCGCCTCAGTCCCCACGCTCTAGGCCTTGCGGGTACCACTCCTGACCGCAGAAAGAGACGTGACATTGACATTAACACGGATGCTCGGAACCTCCGAGTGGTGACACCCGGAGAAACTCATCTCCCGGTTGCAACATCGTCCTCCCTGTTCCACCCCTCCTCGTGCTACTACTATCGGGGTGAGTGAGGGAACGAAGGGTTCCGATGATTGGTGTCTGCGCTGAGAGAACGTCATGGGCACATTCCTCCAGGGAGGGTCCTCTACATTCTCGAGAGGATGGCCATCTTCAAGTCGGGGGGAAAGGTTTGTCTCGGACTGTGCTCTCCTCGTAGCCGCTACAAAGCGGCCCAGGAGCTGCCACCCGAGATAACCCCTCACCCGCCTAAAGATCGTCCAAGACCTTGGCAGGTCGAGCAAAAGCTCTACTTTTTCCGTGAAAGGCGGAAAATTCCGCTTTTTCGACAAAAAAAATAAAAAAAACGGAAAAAGTTCTTTCACCCGGCTGCACCCTCTTCGGGACTTGACACCTCGATTTTGATTTTTTTCACCTTTGGTCACGAAAGACCGCCTCGTTCCTGCATTCTCTCCGTACCTCCGGCTTCCAACTCGTCGAGAGGCATATTCCCGTGAGAGGGCCCGGGAAAAAATGCCTGTGAACTGCTGGTTAGTCCCTGGAGGATGGTCACCACGCTCACAAACCACACTCGTCCCGCCCAGCCGGGCGTTCTCATCGGAGCTTTGCCCTCCTGCCAAGTGCAGACGCGTGGGAGGTGCCTCCATCCGCTCTCAGTCCCCACGCTCTAAGGACCCTGCGTACACTCCTGACCGCAGAGAGAGACGTGACTTTGACATTTACACGGGATTGCTCGGAACCTTCGAGTGTGGACACCCGGGAGAAACTTCAGCTCACGGTTGCCTCAACATGTCTTCCTGTTCACCCTCCTTCGAGCTTACTACTACTGGTGAGAGTGAGAACGACGGGTTCGATGATTGGTGTCTCCTGAGAGAGCGTCATTGGCACCTTCCTCCAGTGAGGAAGTCCTCTACTTCTCGAAAGGATGGCCAATCTCAAGTCGGGGTAAAGGTTGTCTCGGACTGTGCACTCTCGTACGCCGCTACAAGGCGGACCCGGAGCTGCCACTCCGAGATAACCCCTCACCCGACTAAAAGATCGTCCATAGCCTTGGCAGGTCGAGGCAAAAAGCTCTACTTTCCGGTTGAAAGGCGGGAAAAGTCGCCTATTTCGACCCAAAATCACGGAAAGTTAGATCACGCGCATCCATCTCGGATTGACACTCGATTTATTGAGTTATATTCACCTTTAGTAACGGAAAAAGACGCCTCGTTCCAGCAGACTTCGTCGACGATACCTACGGGCTTCCCCACTCGTCGAGGAAGCATACATACACCAGTGAGAGAGAGCACAGGACATATAAAATGCTAGTGAACTGCTGGTTAGTCCATGGAAGGACGTCCACCAACAGGCGATCAACAAACACATAATCCGTCCCGACACCAGCGGCGTTCTCAATCGAGCAATTTGCCTGCTAGACACAAGGCAGACGCGGATGGAGTCCTCCCATCCCGCCTCAAGTTCCCCACGCTCTAGGCCTGTCGATACACACGCCAATGACCGCAGAGAGAAGACGTGACGATTGACATAAACACGGGATGCTACGGAAAACCTCCGAGGTACGGTGACACGGAAGAGAAAGCTCAATCTCCCCAGGTTAGCGGGCAACATCACGTCTCCCTAATGTTCCACCCCTCATCGGTGCTACTACTATCGGGGATGAACGGACGACGGTATCCGATAGATTGGTAGTCTGCCTGAGTTTGAAAGCAGTCAGATTGGACACCTTCCTGCAGGAGAGAAGCATCCTCTACTTCTAGAGAGGAATCGGAAACAATCATTCAAGTCGGGTAAAGGTTTGTCTCAGGTTAATCATAAATCGTAGCCGCTACAGCGGCCAGGAGGCCCAGGAGCTGCCACTCCGAGATTACCCCTCACCCGCCTAAAAGAACGTCCAAGACCTTGGGGCAGGTCGAGCAAAAGCTCTACTTTTCCGTGGAAAAGGCGGAAAATTCCGCCTTTTTTGACCACAAAATCACGGAAAGGTTCGATCACCCGGCTGCACCCCTCTCCGGGACCTGACACCTCGATTTTGAGTTTTTCACCTTTGAGTCACGGAAGGACCGACCTCGTCCTGCGAGTCTTCCAGTACATCCGGCTTCCATCGTCGAGAAGCAATTCACCGGTTGGGCATCGGGACATAGGAATGCCTGTAACTTGCCTGGTTAGTCCCTGGAATGGATGTCCACACAGCTCACAAGACAACTATCGTCCCGCCCAGCGGCCGTTCCTGTTATCGACTTGCCCCTCCTAGACACAGCAGGACCGGTGGGATCTCCCATCCCGGCCTCAGTCACACGGCTCGTAGCCAGCTGCGTACCACTCGAGACGCGCAGAGAGAGAGCGTGACTTGACGTAACACGGGATGCTCGGAACTTCCGAGTGGTGACACCGTAGAAACTCATCTCCCGGCTGCCTCACCATCATCTTCCCTGTTCACCTCTCCGAATGCCTTCTATGTCTCGGGAGGTTGGGGCAGGGGCTGATGGGTGTCGCTCTGCCTTGCTGACTGAGAGGCGGGGTAGCTACCTCAGCTAGGTGGCGAGATCTACCGATCCAGCCTTAGTCCCCACGGTCTAGGCCGATATACCACTCCTATTACAGAAGACGCTTGACGAATTGAATTGGTAGTGGATTACTCGGACTCTCTCGAGCGTGTGTAGGCTGCTCGGCAGTGTATTATACTGCCAGCAGTTCAAGAATGCCTCTCCACTCGTCCCTAGCTACGAGAGGTCGGAAGGAGAATAAGCTCTCGCCTCCCTGGTTACGCCGAAACCAGGTATGTCTGCCTTTTCTCATGGCACCCGCCCTATATCAAGTTGGGGCGAATTCGTTCATTTAATAATGTGGCAAAACACTCGTTAGCTTTTTTTTGTCGATATTGATAGAAATAAATCTAAGGCTTGAAAGCGCGGTTAAATTAAAATTTATTTTATAGAAAAAAATTTTTCCCCGGCCCAGCTACCCCTCTCGATAATAATGCTTCTCGCCGATATACACCCCAACCCGTCAGGCAAATTTAGTCAAAAAAATTTTGTGGTGGTTTATTTTTTATAAAAATGTAGAAGATTTGGGCCTAGCTTCATTTGGGAACGTTTCTTCTAATTTTGGTTATTTGGTAAAAATTGTCGAGAGATTTTTTTTCGAAAAAAAGATTTACTACTTCATTTTGAAACGTTTCTATCAATTAGCACAAAATCGAAAAAATTCTAAGGTCCCGCGACCGAAAAAGTTCGACAACAGACTTCGGAGAGCACGTTCAGACCAGACGAGTACGGAGTAAGCTCGTGTTGCGAGACGACTTTTTAAATTCCCCTATATAGAAATTTGTCGAAATTCTGTGGTGCGTGCTTATTGGCCTCGAAGTTTTGTAAGGTCGCGGTACCGTTGGTTTCGACAAACCAGACTGGTTATTGCCTTTCAGAGCCTGCGAGTACGGGGACAGGTCTCGTTGTCCGAGACCTTTTGCTAAATCCCAGCCATTTTTTTCGGAACCCAAAGTTTTATTATTAAAGTCACCACTCGGGCAAGTACTCGAGAAATTCTAAAGTTCCCGACCAAATTATCGACCAACCAGACTTCGGGAGAGCACGGCGCTTTTCAGACCCAGACGAGTACGAGGGTACGTTCGTTGCGAGACATTTTTTTGTTTAAAATTCCTTATATTTAAAACTTTCCGAAATCTCTGTGCAAGAGGCTTATCGAAGATCTCAAGAAGATTTGCAACACGGTTCCCCAGACCAAAATTAGTCGACCAACCAGACTTCGGCGCTGAGAGACGTTGTCAACCCAGACGAGGTCGTGGCGTGCCTTTTTCAGAATCACTCTTTCCTAATCGCCAGCCATTTTTCGGGACCGACCGACCAAATTTTTTCAAAGTCCAGCACTCAACTCGGAGGGAAAATTTCTGACTCTGGGCGGCCCTTGATCGCCGCTCTGTCGCGCGGCCGGAATACCCTTCCCAATCCAGGTTTTCACGGGAATCTCGCGCAGCGAAACTTCCTTCCCTTCCCCCGGGACTCAAGGTCGGAAGAGGAGATTTCTCAGGCAACACCGCCGAGAGTTTTTCCAAAGTGGATTTTGGACTGGGGGGTATTTCTTACCGGTGGCGGCCATATGATCGCCCTTGTCGACGCGGCCGAGAAATACCTTCCCAATCCAGCTGGGTTCACAGGGAAATCTCGCGCAGCGAAAACTTCTCTCCTTCCCAGGCCCCCCGGCGGACGTAGAGTCAAAGAGTGAGCTTTCTCGGGGCAAAAGCGCCGAGATTTCCAAGTCGGATTTTGACTGAGGGGGATATTTCTACACGTGGGAGGGCCATATGATCGCCCTTGTCGAGCACGGCCGAAATACCCTTTCCAAATCCAGGTTTTCACGGAAAATCTCGCGCAGCGAAACTACCTTTCCTTACCGCCGGGACTCAGGGTCGGAAGAGGGGATTTCTCAGGCACAACGCGCGAGATTTTTCAAAGTCGGATTTTGGATGAGGGGGGATATCTCTTACGTGGGCGCATATGATTCGCCCTTGTCAGCGCGGCCAGGGAAAATATTCCATCAAGCTTTCTACGGTGGAAAATCTCGCCGCAGCCGGAAAACTCTTCCTTCCAGGCCCCCGCCGGGATTAGCAGGCCAAGAGGAGCGTTCTCGGGCAAACAAACGCGCGAAGATTTTCAAAGGTTGGGTTTGGACGAGGAGGGATATTCTTCCGTGGGGCGGCCATATGATCGCCCGTTGTCGAGCGAGGCCGAGAAATACCCTTCCCAATCCAGTTTTTCACGGGAAATCTCGCGCAACGAAACTTCCTTTCCTTCCCGCCGGGAATCAGGGTCGAAAGAGGAGCTTTTCTCAGGCAACAACGCGCGAGATATTTTCAAAGTCGGATTTTGGACCGAGAGGGATATTCTCTTCACCGTGGGGCGGCCATATGGTCGCTTGTCTGGAGCGCGGCGGAAATGCTTGCCGAATCAGGTTTCACGGAAAATCTCCGCGAGCGAAACCTCCTTTCTCCGCCGGGACTCAGGTCGAAAGAGGAGATTTCTCATGCACATTGCGGAGATTTTTTCAAAAGTTCGGATTCGAATCGTATTTTCCGCTAAAGTCATTGGCGAGGCGTTTCAGGGTTGATTCATACAGCCGCTGGACTTAGCGAATTTTTCAATTTCGAATCCCAAACCAGGACCGTGGGGGCAACTTCTGGCCGTGGGCGGCTCTATGTTAGCTCTTGTCGAGCGCTGGCGAGAAATGCCTTTCCCAATCCAGCTTTACACGGGAAATCTCGCGCAGCGAACCCTCCTCTTCCCGCCGGGACTCAGGGTCGGCAGAGGAGATTTCTCAGGCAACAACGCGCGAGATTTTCAAAGTCGGATTTTGGACTGAGGGGGGGATATCTCTACCTGGCGGCATTGATGCCCAGTCGAGCGCGGCGAGAAAGAAATGCCTTCCCGAATCAGGTTTCACGGAAAATCACGCGCAGCGAAACCTCCTTCCTTCCCGCTAGATCAGGTTCGGAAAGAGGAGATTCCTCTTGCAAACATCTCGGGAGATTTTCGCAAGTCGGATTCGGAAACGTATTTCCGTAAGTCACCCTGGCCTATGCAAATCTCACGGGAATCAACAGCACGCTGGACTTAGGCGAAATTTTTCAATTTCGATCCCAAACCGGACCGTGGGGCAACTTTGCTTGTAGGGCAGGCGTCTATTGATCAGCCTTGTCGAGCTGCTGTGCCGAGTAATATGCCCTACCAATCCAGCTCTTCACGGAGAAATCTCGCGCAGGGCGACTCTCCTTTTCCTGTCGCGGACTCAGGGTCGGAGAGGAGATTTCTCAGGCAACAAAGCGCGAGATTTTCCAAAGTCGATACTGAGGGGGGATATCTCTTATCCTGGGCGGCCATATGATCGCCCTTGTCAGAGCGCGGCGAGAAATGCTTTTCCCGAATCAGGTCTTTCACGGAAATCTTCGCGCAGCCGAAACTCTTTCTTGCCCGACGGGACTCAGGGTCGAAAGAGGAGATTTCTCTAGCAACATCGCGGGAGATTTTCCAAAGTCGGATTTGAAATCGTATTTTCCGCTAAGTACCCTGAGCTATGCAAATCTCGGGGAATCAACAGCACGCTGGACTTAGAATTTTCATATTTGCGAGTCCAAAACCGGGACCGTGGGGGCAAACCTCTTGGTGGGCGGCTCTATGATCGCCTTTGTCGAGCGCGGCCGAGAAATGCCATCCCGAATCCGTCTTCACGGGAAATCTCGCGCAGCAAAAACTCCTCTCCTTGACTCAGGGTCGGGAGAGGAGATTTCTCAGGCAACAACGCGCGGATTTTCAAGTGCGGATTGTGGACTGGGGGGGATTCTCTTACCTGGGGGCCATCTGATCCCCTTGTCAGAGCGCGTGGTCGAGAAATGCGCTTCCGAATCCAGGTTTCAGGAATCTGCGCAGCGAAAACTCCTTTCTTCCAGCGGGACTCAGGGTCGAAAGAGAGAATTCTCTTGCAACATCGCGGAGATTTTCCAATTCGGATTCGAAATTCGTATTCTAAGTCACCCTGAGCTATGCGTTTTTCAGGGAATCAACAGCACGCTGGACTTATGCGAATTTTTTCAATTTCGAATCCCAAACCCGGACCGTGGGGAGCAATTCTTGCCAGTGGGCGGACTCTATGATCGCCTTTGGGTCGAGCGCGGCGGAAATTGCGAGCCCCCCATCCGGCTTTCACGGGAAAAATCCGCGCAGCGAAATTACGTTCTTCCCGCCCGCCGGGATTGGGGTGGAAAGAGGATATTCTCCTCAGGCAACAACGCGCAGAATTTCCAAAGTCGGATTTTGGACTGAGGGGGATTCTATGCCATGGGCGGCATATGTGCCTTGTCGAGCGCGGCGAGAAATACTTCCCGAATCAGCTTTCACGGAAATCGGCGCGCAGCGAAACATCTCTCTTCGCGGGATCAGGGTTCGGAAATCTCTCTT
>JABUQX010061126.1:0-15000 GCA_015478945.1 Trachelipus rathkii
ATAAAAATATTAATTTTAGGACTCTAATTATTATATAGCAAACAGTTGGTACTAGATAGAGCTTTAGAGACAATATGCTACCTTAGATTAATATAAAAGAATATTAATACAGGGTTTTGACGAAAAAAAGGTATGTTTAGTATTATTTTATTATTAGTATCTACTAATCGATATATATTTATTATATATATATATATCGTATATATATATATATATATCATATATTACGTACCTATAGAGTATATAGTAGAAATAGAAGTAATTATCGTTAATTGACCGAAGGATATATAATTACTGTAAAGTATAGGTTATAAGAGGAACTGTCGAAATATTATAATTTATAAGCTATAATTATAGCCTTAATTATTTCTCTACTAAACTCAGTGTATATAATATTTTAAATATTTATCTTCTAATATCTTATACATATTGATAGACTATTTATATAATATATTATTAGAGATTTAATATATAATATTATACTAGAACACCATCATGGAAGCGTAGGTCTGGTATAGACCCGCGATTGAGAACCGAAAATCGCATGATATCATAATAGTGCGAATCCCGGATACAACGGTCAGGGAGAAATCTCAATATAGCTTCATCATTTATATAGACATAGTGGAAGGATTGTTGTGATATAGATTTGTATGTTCTAGTAAAAAATTAACCAAATAGGTTTTCTCGTGTATATTTTAGTGCCCATCTCTCGGGTCTGTCAGATCCCATATAAGGGTAAACTAGATGACAAGTTGCTATTAATACAACATCCTGTATACAGATCATAAATCCGATGAGTCTCTTATTGTATTCTCTACATTTTTCGTTCAAATATACTCTACCGTATATTTCTATATACATATACTCACTATACTATATATCTATATAGAACTTTAGTTATGGAAAAAGCAGTATCCTATATATTATTATTAATACTTTAACTGGGTATTATCTTATACATCACTCAACAGTTAATTATCTGAGTAAATGAAACAGTATTCACTATATACTTATATAGCTCATTTTTGAGTCAGAGCCTAGTCGCCATCTGAAACCGACTCTAATGTAGCAGTTAAGAAGCTAAGAATAACCTATAAAATTTTTGTTTTTGTGTTTCTTTTAATTGACATTTGAGAGGAAAACAGTGTAAAAGTTCTGTGTAGGTTGTAGGATATGTATTTAAACTAAATATGTGCTCCAACTGTTTAGCACTTCGCGACGGTTGGTGGATACTTTATTTATTGGTTGTATCTTGCTAAGAGTCTGAGAGTTCTTAGTTATATGTATAGGCTAGTGTAGTTCACAGGTTCTTTTCTGATCCTTGTCTTTGTTTGTGTGTGTGTTTGTGTGTTGTGTGTGGTGTGTGTGTGTTGTCGTGTGTGGCTGTGTGTCGTGATGTTGTATGTGTGTGTGTGCTGTGTGTAGTAGGAATTGAGTGAAATGCGTGTAATCATTTGTGTAAAACTAGTAGAGCTGTGGTGGCGTTTGATTTGTGCGAGCGGCTGAGAGAGACATGCGAATGACAAGCGGTCGATAGGAGATGTGGGGGTGGGCCGCAGGGCGGGGCTGTTGTTTGCCTGCTCTGAGTACTTTGCTAAACGTCCCGCGGCCTGCGTGCTAATCAACAGTTGCACTCTGTGGAATATCAGCCCGAAATCTCTACATAACTCGAAACCTAACTATTCTGTATTGTCATGAAGAAGAAAACCATGCTTTGTGTTCCGAGGCCGATTACTCGTATATATCCAAATCATGAATCATTAATAATATCTCTACGATAGATAATCACTTTGTTCTAAATTAATTTCCGTCTGACTGGTGGTGGCTCTGTATGCTTATTATTTAAACATAAGCCACTAATCGCTACACGTCTCGGAGAATCTTGAATCTGCCTAATTTCGATGTTCTGTAGCGCTAAAAATCTTTCTCCCTACTACTATTCATTATCTTGTGTTTCTGCTACTGCTCCCTAATGGAACAGATTTTCAAATTTTTTTTTACTTTCTTATTACTTCTCATGAGACTGTTACTTTTTTCCAATCCAAATGCTGAGGTCCTCTTATTTAGGGGATTTCAACGTACACCACACTGAGTGGTTGGGCTCCTCTCACACTGATGCAGGCGGGGAGGAGGCCAAAACATTCAATATTCTCAACGATCTGGAACAGTTAATTAGGACCTACAAACATATTCCAGATCGTCCTTAACCAATTCTTGAATATCTGCCATGACTGAAATTTCATGCACTACTCCTTCTCGTTTTAAATACACCATTTCTCCTCCTATTGGTAACTCTGACCACAATCTTGTAGCTCTTAATTATAACACTTTCTCTCCAGCAGCTCCACCATGCCCTAAACGTAATTTCTGGCACTTTAATCGGGCTAATTGGGGGGAATTGCGTTGTTTTTTGGCTAACTACTCTTGGAATGAATCCTGCTTTGACTCCGGGGATGCCTCGGTCACCGCTGAAAAGGTGGGGGCCGTAATCACCGATGGGATGAGCAGGTTCATTCCATCTTCAACTAAATCTTTTTCTCCCCAAAATCCATGGTTCGATGAAGCTTGTTCTCGCGCCATTAAGGAGAGAGACATTGCGTATCGGGCATGGAAAAATTCTCATTCTCCTATTACTCTTACTAATTTTCATTCTGCTCGGAATCGTTGCAGGGATACTATTCGACAGGCTAAGCGCACTTTCACTAAAAGAAGGTGCGACAACCTGCTTGGTTCTCCTACAGATAAAAATTTCTGGCCCCTTGCCAAAAACATCTCTAACAACTTTTGTAAATCTGCCTTTCCTTCCCTTATTCGCTCTGACGGTTCTGTTGCTAACTCTCCTTCTGAAAAGGCCAATCTCTTCGGCCTCCTTTTTTCATTTAATTCACCCTGGACGATTCTGGCAATCCCTCCTCCTACTCCTTCCGCTCTCAGATTTCCCAGTCTTTCCTGTGATTACCACAATGATCGTGTGCCATGGATCTGAGATATATGACGTCAGGAAGGCTAGTGGCACGGACGGCATTCCTCCCCGCGTGTTTTGAGGGAGTGGTGCTTCTGACATTGGCGCCTGTCCTCGTTTCAAACTCCTACTCTCTATGTCTTAATACTAATACTTTTCCTAAGTGCTGGAAGCGCGCATATGTCAACTGTTCCGAAAAAAGGAAGCCGCTCGGATCCTTCTAACTATCGCCCTAATAGCTCTCACTTGTATTTTCTATCTAAAATCTTTGAAACTTCTTCTTAACTTGTCGATTTCCTGGATATCTGGAGTCTCATTCCTTCTTTTCAGATCATGCAGTATGGCTTTTCGTCGCTCGAAGCTAGTTGGTGACATGGTTTTTTATCTTACTGATTTATTTTCTCCTGACCTTAGGGAATATAGGGAGTCTTATGTTGTTTCACTTGACGTGTCCAAAACCTTCTGGCCAGATATGTCCGCGTCACTGCTTTCTAAGCTCCCTTCCTTTGGGTTCCTCCTTCTCTTTGCTTACTCCTGTCTAGTTTTTTCTCCGATCGCTCTATATCAGAGTGGTTGATGGAGCGACCTCTCTTTTCTTCCTTGTTAGATGTGGTGGTGCTCGATGTTCTGTTTTATCTCGTACTCCAAATTATTCCTACTTTTCAATAAAGACCTCCTCAGCTACACTTCTGATTCTCTTCATTCTTATGTCGATGACTCAACCCTCCACTCTTCTACTCACTTCAATCTGCTTCCTCTTTTGCTTCTAGAGTTGCCTCTCGTCTTCAGCTTTCCGATTCTATCCTTGTCGATCTGGATGGGATTTCCCGGTGGGGTCACCGCAACCTTGTAAAATTCAACTCTTTAAAAACTCAACTTCTCTACATCTCCCTCTCAAAGACACCTCCCAACTTTCCTATTTCCTTCGACGGCTCTAACGTCTCTCCTGTGAATAACATAAACATTCTTGGTCTTAACATAAACAATAAATTGTCTTGGAAACCTCATATTTCAATGATTGCTAAGGAGGCCAAACACACCAGAATGAGGAGGGAATATCAGCTGTAGAGGACATTCAAGAGAAAGTAATCCTGTCGACTGCGCCATTCACAGAAAAATATATATGAATGCCATAATTATATGAAGAAAGAATAAAAAGAGGGATTTTTCAAAAATAGTCGATTTTAAATTTTTACTATAAAAAACTTTACAACTATTTATAGGGGGTATTAGTACTTATTAAAAATTTATTAAAAAAAAAAATCCTCTTTATAGCTGATTTTCTTTCCTCTTCTGTGATACAACCATTTCTATAACCAGTTGATTGATGTATTTGTGGATTTTGAGAGAGCAAGACACCCAATCTGTAAGGATGGGATCTTATAAGCTCCAATTTTATTTTATTTATTATTATTATTATTATTATTATTATTATTATTATTATTATTATTATTATTATTATTATTATTATTATTTTAATTTTTTCTTTATTCAGTAGCCTATATCAAAATATGAAATTTAACTTTTTACTTTAAACTGAAATTTTATTTTTAATTTAATTTTGAATAGTCAACTTTACAGTAATGATTTACTTTAAATTTAAAGGTTTTAGGTTAGCTTCTCTATTTTTCTACCATATAAAGTATGGTGGGCAAGAACTAAAATCAAACTATCAGCTATACAGAATGAGCTTAGTTTTGATGCTTACCCTATTTATGAAAAAAAGTTCCTCCAATATGATAAATCTCTCCTCATCTGGGGGTGAAAGGCCTCTTCTACTATTTTAGCCTATGCTGCTAACTTCTTCAGGCCTAGGTATGGTGGCCTAGGCCACTTAGTTATATGTTAAAAAAAATATATAAAAATTAGTTATTTATTATTAATATTTTCTTTTTTATTCTTTGGCCATTTGAAGTATTATGTTTGATCTTTTTTTTATATATAGTATTTGTTATTATGCCAGTTGTGGCAGAACTAGAAACATAGTTCTAGCTCCAGAGAAATGTATTTTAGGTCTGCACCTTTTTCTCATTGCTCAAATGTTGCAAGAGATTAGGGTTGGGGCTTTTGCCATTCGTCAAAAATCAAAAGTCATAACAATAGAATCTCTGATGTCATGGCAAATTCCATATACATTTTAGGGTGCATTCAAACCAGCTCATGGTGTATTTTAGTTAATTTTTTTTTATTAAAAAATTTATTTTTATTATTCAAATAAGGATTCAAAAATCAAATTTCACACTTCAATATGGCCACTTGAATAAAAAAGAAATAAAAAAAATAATATATATATATATATATATAGTATATAAAGAAAATAAAATAATATACATTGTATAAGGTACATAATATACATTATACAATGTATATTTTTTAACACTGGGAGGAGGCCAAAATTAAATTCTAAATGAATTTAATTTTGAAAAGTATGCAAAGTAAATTTGATAACAAATTTTACTTTACATTGTTATTTCAAATGCATATCAATGTCTCTATTACAGAAGGACACAGACACCCATTTGAAAAGCATGCAAAGCAAACATGATAACAAATTCACTCTACATTGTTATTTCAAATGTAAATCAATGTCTCTATTACAGAAGGACACAGATACCCATTAGATACCCACTGCTGGAGATACTAAAGTTGCCCTTGATTTATGAGCTTTTTATGTAGCTCTCTACATTGAACTGCAGCTTTCCTTCTTACTCTACTGTCAGCATCATTGTTCTTATCATTAGGGGTGGAAACTGTTTCTGGCATATTTTCATGAAATTTGGTATATTTTTTTATTAATAATATAATATCCGATGTGTGTCGGGTTATAATTTCTTGGTTAGGTTTTTTAATTTTTACAGAAACAGTTTCTCCTAAATCATTATTTTTTATTTCTTGTACTGTTCCCATGCTGTAAAAGTATGGTTTACAGAATTTTTCTTTAATGGCAACAACATCTCCAACTCCCAGTGAAGTGTGTGGTTTTTTTTTATATTTATCTTGCTGGTTAGTGGCAAGATATTGTAGGTTTGCTAAGAATTCATCATAGTACAAATCATTCAAATTAGATTTCACTTTTCTGTATTTTTGAAAAGTCAAATATAACTGATCCTGATCAGGTTCACAAGGAGACCAATCAGGATCATCTGAATGATCTATACCATCATGAAATAAATGAGAAGAAACAACCAGAGCTGGAACCTCATATCCCTTCAGCAATATCTCCGGTGTTATTGCAAATGGGATATTTAGATCCACCTCAGGGTCTCTCAATATTGATTTAAATGCTACTGGCCTTTTATTTATAAGCATGTTTGCTTCCCTAACTAATAAAGAAAACTCATCCTGCTCTAATATATTTTTTCCTATAGCACTATAGATTATATTTTTCACCTGTTTGACTAAAGATTCAACTAAACCTCCTAGAAAGCTTGCTTTACCAGGGTAGGGGGAAAATTCTAAAACCTTTATATTATGGAGAGTTAAATAATTTTTTACCTCTATGTCATTAATAAAATCTTTAATAATTTGCACTGAGCTTACTATACTACTTCCCTGGTCACTAACTATAAGTTGTGGGAATCCAAAGTCAAACACATGAAATTGAAAAGCAGAGATAAAGCATTTATTATCTACATTTTTACATAGAACAAGGTTTACAGCTCTAGTGTATGTGCAAGTTATAATTAATATGTAAATCTTCTCTACTACATTATTTATTTTTATATTAAAGGTGTCCAATGTGGTCAAGAAATATTTCTCTAAATGGAATTTGAGATGGATTTATTCTATAATCTTTGTAATGGTTTTGATTAATTTTTATGGTTCTGCCATACATTAATTTACATTTTATACAGTTTTTGATATTTTTCTTAACTACTGAATATGCTGTTGGAATATAAAACTCCTTTCTTATTATAGCTAGAAGTTTATAGACACCTGCATGTTTCATTTTTACATGTAATTCTTTAATTATTATATCAGTTAGTGAATGATTTTTATGCAACAATATTGGATTTTTTTTATTAAAATCAGCATCTAAGTTTGCAAATTTACTTTTTACTCTAATTATATTGTTTTTATCAAGAAAAAGATTGAGTTGTGTGACCAAATTTGTTTCTTTATTATTTTTTGGGTTTATTAAATATTGATATGTTTCTGAAAAATTTTCTTGTTGATATTGCTTAAAAATGACATTACAACTTTCTTCATATAAGCATATTGCATTAGGGTCACAATTGGAAAACAAAGTGGGGTTTTTCGCATGTACTTTAAGTTTTAAATTATGAATAAATTTTCTTACATAGTGTGAAACCTTAAATAGTTTATTCAAAGAAGAAAACCTATCTAATTTAAATAAGGGTACAAAAGAAAAAGTTTGAATATTATAAATATTAAAATCTGTATTATTATTATATAAGGGATTTGGAACAGTGACTTTTAACCTTTCATTATTGTTATTTAATATAGGCCCATTTAAATAAAGTGAATTTTTTAATAAAACCTTATATGAAACACATCGAGTAACATAATCACTAGGATTCTGAGATCCTTCACAATGATGAAAAGTTATCGGGTGTTTTTCACATGCAGTTTCAATAAAATTCAGCTGATTATTTATAATGGTTCCTTTTCTTTCAATTTTGTTTAATTTTTCAATTTTATTTATAATCCAATTCAATGTTACCATTGAATCAGTATATAAATGTAATTTATTTATTTTTAAAGGTGTGAAAGTATTAGTTAAATTGTCAAACATTTCTATTAGACATTGTACTCCAAATGTTACGGAAAATAGCTCTAGAACTGGAATAGATCTGTTAGTATTTTTATTTGAAATTAATTTATTTTTTGCACACAAAAAATGCAGCTCACTACTATTTGTATTTTGTAAATACAAGACACTACCATAAATGTCTTTACTAGCGTCAGTAAATGCTATAATATTATATGAAGAAGCATAATCCCCAATAAATCTTTTTAGTTCTGGTTTTTTACTTTTATTATATTGTGAGCAAATATTTTTATATTCTTTTAGTAAATTACTATTTAGTTTTGTGTCCCATGTTAAATCTTTGTTATTTTGTAATTTATGTAAAAAAAGTTTAGCCCTGTTTTTAGCCCTGTTTTTTCCAGGAAGTCCAATATTTAGTGGGTCAAATAGACCATTTATAGTAGATAAAATAGATCTCAAAGTGTTTGCTTTGGGGTCCATTTCATTATTTTTATTATATAAGGTATCATTATGAGTATCCCATATCATTCCTAATAGTTTTATGTGATTATTTATAGGCTCATCTACAGTACTATTATTGTCTAACTCACTATAATTTAATTTTTTAAACTCTGGTGAATTACTATGAAATTGTTGCAAATTGAACCCATAATTGTTAAATATTACATGAGACTTATGATAAGCAAGAATAATTTCACTTTCAGAAGATGAAGAATAACCTAAGTTATCCATATAAGACAGGTTATACAACATCTTCCTAAGTTCATACTCAAACTCATCACAAGTATGAACATGTAATATCAATATTATATAAAGTGCTATCATGAGAATGGAAGGGCTACATCTAATACCAAACGGAAGTCGCATTAATTTATAAGAAACAATACTAAAATCATTTTCTTTTATATTTTTGAACCACAAAAAATGGAATCTTTCAGTATCCTCAAAAGGCAATTTAATATTGAGAAAGGCTCTCTCCAAATCGAATACCAGCAGATACTGATTGAACCTAAGTAGTGTTAATGCTATATCTAATCTATTATTTAAATTAGGTCCTGGTAAGCTAACATTATTATGTGATAAATTAGTTTTTTGGGTTTTATCGCATAGGTTCGACAAATATACAATTCTGCATTTTGTTGTTTCTACGTGATCCCTAAATACTGCATTATGAGCTAAAAAGGAAACATTATTATTATTTTTTACTGTATTTATTTCAACAGGTTGAATGATACCTTGGTTAAGTTGGTCAAAAATGACATTATTATATGCTTCTAATTTTAGAGGCTCTTTTTTATATTTTTTAAGTATTGATTTCAATACAGAATTAGCCAAATAAAAATTATTTGGCAAAAATTTTATTAATTTATTATTCCATAAACAAGGCATAATCAATCGACCTGTATCCATATCTACATGTGTATTTGTAATCAAGTATTTTATAAGTTCCATATCTAACTCTGAGAATTTTTTAGGACATTCAAAAACTATCGTAATTTAATAAATCATTTAAATTTTTATTTACTAGATCATCATCCAATTCTATGCTAGTATTATTATTTTGAGCTAGAGATGAGATAGAGTAATCCATTTCTAGTCATTCCATCTTATTTTCTATTTTGACATTTTTTGCGAGCAAATCGGCTTGTTCTGTGAATTTCTTTATATACTTCAAATATGGCAAATTTTTTATTAATTTATTCAAGTCCCCAGCTAATAAGATTCCTAAAGAAGTGTAATATAACAATGAACTGTTGTTTGTTAAACCAAATGAACATGCATTTATTGGTATTATGTGGGCTCCATTCACACCTAATAGTATATGGATTTCCCTATTATTCTTATTTCTTAGGTGCTTATCAGCTAAAGGTATTTTATGTTCTTCAAATGCTTTTACAATTTGAGGGGAAGGTATATTCACTCTGGTTTGTATTGAAGGGACTACAGCTGCTACAATACTGTTATTTTTATTATTTATTTTTATATCAACTTCTATAATAGAAGTTTTGTAATATTTGCTTTCATTGAAACCCTTTACATTAAGCATTATTTCAGACTGTACAACTTTATATTTAATTTTTTGTGCTACTGTTTGAGATATAAAATTTATTTCAGACCCAGAATCATATAAAACCCGCAAGTCTTGGTTGTTATTGTTTTTATTTATACAAGTTGTGGTGAAGGTAGGAAGGGTGATGTTTTGAGTGCTGGTTACATTTAAGGAACTTAATAACAAACAATTTGCTACTTGTTCTGAGGATGGGTTATCTACAGGTGTAACATTTAGTTCAACAACATTGGTTGATGTTTCTGCTTGTGTATTATTTTTATTTTTATTGTTTTTTGGTTTTTGAGTTGGATTAGGTACACTTTGTTTTTTAATACATAAAAATGCGGAGTGCCATGCATTACAATTTCTACATTTCGCATTAAATTTAAACCTACAGTTTTCAATTTTATGATTTAAGTACCCACATTTAATACAACCTCCCAATTCTTTAATTTTTTGCAATTTGGATTCAGGTGTTTTGAAAGTTGGGCAACTATACAATTTATGGTCCATACAATCTGATGTTTGTAATGTTTGACAAATGGAACAACCCACCCTTTTTGTTGTTTCAGTGTTTGTTTTTTGTTTTTGATTCACATCAATGTTAGTAGCTAAAGCTACTGTTTTTTTCTCAACTTGTGATGTTGTTTTATTAGTGTATGTATTTGCATTTGTTTTTGTATTTACTAACCCACTCTTCCCAATTCTATTATGAACTTCAAATGCATTATTTAAAATTTCATCTAAATTTGGATATGTATTATTTGTAATGTTTATATATTGGGTTTGATATATTTCAGGCAAACTGTTCCACAAAAAATATTGGCAAATCACTTTACTATTTATTTTTAAACTATCTATTTGGCTTTCTATTAATTTAGCCTCACTGATCCATGTGTAAAAGTCATTGGTTAATTTTAATTTTATCAGTTTTTCAATAACTGAATATTGTTGTAAAGACTTGTTACTGAAGGCACTTTTTAATAAGTTTTTGGCCATATCATAATCCATATCTGCTAAAGGGCTTTTTTGTATTAAAATTTTTGCTGGACCTTTGAGTTGTTTCATTAGACAAGAATGTCTAGCAAATTTATTGTATTTCTCCCTATCCATTATTTCTTCAAAGTTTTTTATGAACCTATCAAAGTCTTCAGGCTTCCCATCAAATTCAGGGAGCTGGAGTTCGGGTCTTTTTAAACCAGAGAAACCAGTTTCAATATGAGCATTATTTGAGGAAATATTTTGTACAGGGCTTATTTTATTTTCAATTTCACTTATGAGAGATGAGATGCCAAAGGCATAGTACTCATTTTTTTCACAAATTTTATCTGCGTTTTCAAATGTGAATTCTTGACAGTCAGCGTAAATATTTATTATTTTATTGTCCAACTCTGTAACTTCTTTTAGTTTTGTTTTTAAATTTAAGATAACACCCTTTAACTCATTAGATGTATATAAATCTATATCAGCTGTTATTTTATTTATCAATTTGGTAATAATGGACCTCTTGGTTCCTCTTTGTTTAACGAGAGTCAAAACTTGTTGAAATAATGAGGTTGGGGTTGCCCCGTCACTAATTATTTCTTCAACAAATTTTAACTCTACATTTGGGTCCACTACATCCATATTAAAAAATAACCTATCTAAAATGTTTTAAATTTTTTTTTTTTTTTCTTTTTTTTTTTTTTTATAGTACGGTATATTGTCAGTCTCGATAGGCCTATGTGGCTTCAACTTATCTATTTTATAAGCTTAATATTAATAATCGTCAATAACTTTACATAGTATACAGTATACAGTACATAAGTTATGTACTGTATATATTTTTTTTTTTTTGTTATAATATGTTGTCAGTCTCAATAGGCCTATGTGGCTTCAACTAAAATTTATTTATTAATAAATATATTTATACTGAATATACAGTATATGGTACATATATTTTTTTGTCTCGATAGCCCTATGTGGTTTCAAACTGTCTTATTTTTTCTTATATTCAATACCTATAACTTTTGTCTCAATAGGCCTATGTGGTTTCACAAGGCCAAATATTTTTTTTTTTTTTTTAAGGCCAAACACACCAGAATGAGGAGGGAATATCAGCTGTAGAGGACATTCAAGAGAAAAAAATCCTGTCGACTGCGCCATTCACAGAAAAATATATATGAATGCCATAATTATATGAAGAAAGAATAAAAAGAGGGATTTTTCAAAAATAGTCGATTTTAAATTTTTACTATAAAAACTTTACAACTATTTATAGGGGGTATTAGTACTTATTAAAAATTTATATAAAAAAAAAAATCCTCTTTATAGCTGATTTTCTTTCCTCTTCTGTGATACAACCATTTCTATAACCAGTTGATTGATGTATTTGTGGATTTTGAGAGAGCAAGACACCCAATCTGTAAGGATGGGATCTTATAAGCTCCAATTTTATTTTATTATTATTATTATTATTATTTATTATTATTATTATTATTATTATTATTATTATTATTATTATTATTAATTCTTTCTTCATTCAGTAAGCCTATATCAAAAATATGAAATTTAACTTTTTACTTTAAACTGAATTTTATTTTTAATTTAATTTTGAACAGTCAACTTTACAGAAATGATTTACTTTAAATTTAAAGGTTTTAGGTTAGCTTCTCTATTTTTCTACCATATAAAGTATGGTGGGCAAGAACTAAAATCAAACTATCAGCTATACAGAATGAGCTTAGTTTTGATGCTTACCCTATTTATGAAAAAAAATTCCTCCAATATGATAAATCTCTCCTCATCTGGGGGTGAAAGGCCTCTTCTACTATTTTAGCCTATGCTGCTAACTTCTTCAGGCCTAGGTATGGTGGCCTAGGCCACTTAGTTATATGTTAAAAAAAATATATAAAAATTAGTTATTTATTATTAATATTTTCTTTTTTATTCTTTGGCCATTTGAAGTATTATGTTTGATCTTTTTTTTATATATAGTATTTGTTATTATGCCAGTTGTGGCAGAACTAGAAACATAGTTCTAGCTCCAGAGAAATGTATTTTAGGTCTGCCCCTTTTTCTCATTGCTCAAATGTTGCAAGAGATTAGGGTTGGGGCTTTTGCCATTCGTCAAAAATCAAAAGTCATAACAATAGAATCTCTGATGTCATGGCAAATTCCATATACATTTTAGGGTGCATTCAAACCAGCTCATGGTGTATTTTAGTTAATTTTTTTTTATTAAAAAATTTATTTTTATTATTCAAATAAGGATTCAAAAATCAAATTTCACACTTCAATATGGCCACTTGAATAAAAAAGAAATAAAAAGAATAATATATATATATATATATATAGTATATAAAGAAAATAAAATAATATACATTGTATAAGGTACATAATATACATTATACAATGTATATTTTTTAACATTTGGGGGGGCTCCGGCTCCACCCTTCTATTGGATAGGGTTGAGTCTAAAGCTAAGAGACTAATAAACTGTCCCCTACTTTCAAACTCTCTTGACCCTCTATCTCTGCGACGTGACGTTGGCGCACTATCTCTTTTCTATAGGTACTACAGCGGTAGATGCTCAGGGGAGTTGGCCGCTCGTATTCCACCTCCATTGCGTCGCCCTCGCAATACAAGGGGTGCCATGCTCTCGCATGAATTTTGCGTGAGTATTGAGAACCCCAGACTTGTTCGTTGTGGTGCCTCTTTCTTTCCAGCTACTTCTGTTCTGTGGAACTCCTTGCCTTCTTCTGTTTTTCCAACTATATTTAATCTTCCTCTCTTTAAAGCCCACGTCTGCGCTCACCTGAGAGATTTGCCTTAGGCTGGGCTGGGGATTGGGTGGGGTTTTCCTTGTTTTATTTTCTGCCCCCTCCTTGAAAAGGGCTCGGCCCGTGAGTGGTGGTTAACTGTAAAAAAAAAAAAAAAAAAAAAAAAAAAAAATACATACTACCTATTCCCTACTTTCCTTTCTCTCCCTTTCTGATCCCCCTGTTCTTACTACTCCAATCACTCCTTCTCAACAACAAGCTGCCCCACCTGTTCATACTAGTTTCGTCACTCATATATATATATATATATATATATATATATATATATATATATATATTATATATATATATATATATATATATTATATATATATATATATATATATATATATATATATATATATATATATATATATATTTATATATTATATTTTATAAATATAATATATATATATATATATATATATATATATATATATATATATATATATATATATAATATATATATATATATATATATATATATATATATATATATATATATATATATATATATATATATATATATAAAGAGCATATATAGGTATAAGTAATATCTATAAAAAATATCTCAAAAAAAAATTTAATAAAAAAATTTTCAAAAAAATACTTTTTTTTATCCTTCTCCCACACAGTTCTCAGTTGTCCGAGAATGCTGTAATTACTACAGAAGAAGCCACAACTACCTATCTCTTTATGTCCTACATAACTTTCTTATGAAAAAAAAAATATTTTATGAATTTTTCTTTCTGGTTTTATAAAACAAATATAATTTTTGCAATCATTTTTAATTATAAAGTTTTATAATTTTTTTAAAAATATTTTTTTTAGCATTCATTATAAGAAAATGAAAGATAAGATGATATTATAACAAAATATGTTGTTATTTTCAATAAAATATTAAAAAGTTCATTTTGTATTAATTTATATAAATCGGGTCTCCCAGACCCACTGATAGTAATTACGTAACAAAAATCGGTGATGGTGCTCTAGGGTTAACTTCAAATGATGATTAGAAAAATTTAAAGGTGGAAGATCAATTCTGGAAAAATTATCTCCAAAGGTAAAAGTAATATTTAGAAGTATAAAAGGAAATAAAATAATAATAATAATAATAATAATAATAATAATAATAATAATAATAATAATAATAATAATAATAATAATAATAATAATAATAATAATATAAAGTAATATAAAAATAATAAAAATTAAATTTAAGAAAAAAAATAAAAATAATAAATTGTTTCTGCTCTCTTAGTTAATTGATTTTTAGGGTAACTTAAAACACGAGTATGTTTTTAAATTTTAATTAATAAAAAAAATGTTAATAAATTTACATAGTAGTTTCTATTAAAATTTTATTGTAAAAAAACTAAGAATAATCTTCGCAGCTAAACCCTCACTGGTGGGCCTCGTGTCTCAGACAACGAATTGTAAATCGTCTTTAGAA
>JABUQX010061126.1:20000-22500 GCA_015478945.1 Trachelipus rathkii
ATATTATATATAATATATAATATATATATATATTCTATATATATAAAATATATATATATAGTATTATATATATATATATAATATATATATATATATAATATATATAATACATATATATATATAATATATATATATATATTTATATATATATATAAAGGCTGACATTCCCGAAACATGGAATTGAAAATTGAAACTGAATTAATTATTATTTGTACTTTTTAGTTATTAATGAAATTATTTGTGATATATATATTTATATATATATATTATAATATATATATATAGTATATATATATATATATATATTATATTATATATATATATTATATATTATATATATATATATATATATAAAAGTGTAAATAGTTATAGTGCTATTATATTAAAGAAAATTATATTATATTATATAGGTACAGCATATGTACTAGATAGGGATATAGAGGCATAAATATATTATATATATATATATATATATATTTATATATATATATTATATGATATATATATTATATTATATATAATATATATATATATAGTATAATATATATATAATATATATATATATATATATATATAATATAATTATACCAAGTAATCCGAAAAGCCTATTACACACAAAAGGTGTCAAATCAAAAAAAAAATTAGCAGTTCAATTTAATGTCTACGCGATAAAATGCAAGTTATTCAACAAAACGACCTTTTGCCTTAGCACAAGCCTCAAGCCTTAGGTCTGCTGAGGCAATGTTTCTATTTCAACAGGCACGATCTCCATCGGAAATTTCTCCACTTCACCCGTTAGAGCTTGCTTTATAAAGAAACAAAATTTGAATGTCGTCTTGAGCAGACCGTGTATGCTCCTCTGATGCTGTCAATAATTTGTTATCCAAAGAATTAAGATCGGAGCTGCCGGCTAGCAATCGTCAACCGTCATAAAAATGGGAGACATTTTTCCTGAGCCAACCTAGAGTAGACCTAGTTTTATGTGCCGATGCTGAACCCTGTTAAAAGGTTCTTAGTTCCTTTTGAAAGAGGGTCTGACCGGTGGTTTTACCACACTTTCCAGAATGGTTACCTGATACATGGCTGCCGATGCTTTAACACTTTTTACAAAAAAAATGGATGTCTTTGAAACCACCGTAACTCACTCCCTAAAAAACCATCACAGATGCAGGATGTCGATTTCTTTGGACACGTGGTACGAGATCATTTGGTTCCTTAAATTACCTAAATACACCCCATCCTTTTGTTTGTTAAAATATTCTTCCACGGTAAATATTTTTTTTTCCTGTAAAGAGAATTTTACGGTCGCAATCATGAGCGTACTCCACCAACAGGCGTTTACACTTTCTCCTCCTACTTATCTTTATGGTAGAATAAGGTATAAGAATCCTTTAGGGAGTGCTGAGATAAGAAATTCGGAAGAAGAGTTATAGGAGGATTCAGAAGAGCTGGAGTAATCTTGCAAACTATCAGAGGGTTGATTGGTGGGTTGTTCGATAGCTGGGATTGTTCGGGTACAATCTATTGAAGTCATTGCTTTTATCTCAGGAATAAACTTATAGCGATGTCTCTTCTGAATTGCATTTTTTACGTGTAGGGTTGGTGTGTTTTTGTTTAGGAATTCGGACGCTTTGTAGTTTAATGAATAATCTTTAGCTTGGTGATTATTCTTTTCTTTGTGTTAAGAAACATCTTTTTCAGGAATTTGAGTAATAGTGGGAGGCGTATTAGGGGACAGAGAGACAGTCCTCTTGCGTGAGTTTGGAGAACCTATTGGGTAGGTATGTGACAGTGTTTGTCTTGGCAGAAAATGTTTTCCAAGTTTTGTGTTGAATGAACCAACTTAGTTTCATTGTTGGTTTCTTGAAAATTAGTACTCGGGATAGGGTTGTTGATGGATTTTGGACGGGAGATTGGATCAAGAGCTGCTTTTGTACTATTTGAGAAGTCGGTAGTGTGGGCAATACAGGCAGGCAGGTTACAGTAACTGCCTGAGTTTCACTGGGATTTGGGAGAGGAGTTCTACTGGGATGGAGTTGTGTCGGTGGATTAACATGCGAAGGCATAGGGGCTGCTGTAATTGTAACATAAGATTGCCTTAGTCTTGTGGGATATTTTTCATTGACTTGGCTTATGGCGTCTCATCTGCTCACTTTATGTATGGTATATAACTCCAAGACCTCCTGTACAAACAGGTAAGACGGACATTTAAGGAAGAAGCACTGTGGGGTCCTCCACAGTTTTTACAGTGTGGTGTATTTTCACAGGGAGTGTGAAATAATTCTCCGCAGACTGGGCATATGTCATCCGGTCCCCTACAGTATTTTCGGGGATGACCAAACCGTTGACATTTAAAGCAACGTCTGGGTCGAGGGATAAATGTGCGAACATTGTAACTTGTGAACCCTATTTTCACCTTTGTAGGTGGATGAGGGGTATTAAAGGTCAGCAGTAAACGAGGATTTGGGGTGTCAGGCGAGTCCCGACGAGGGGGAAATCT
>JABUQX010061126.1:32500-35000 GCA_015478945.1 Trachelipus rathkii
TTTTTTTTTTTAATTTTGATTTTATATTATTAAAAGTTTGATTTTAAGATTAGTTTAATTTCTTGTTTCTTGGGTAAATAAAGGTTTATATTTTAATTTTTTCCTTTTTTAATACCTGTTTTATGTTGATAGATTGAATACATTCCATAATATATATATATATATATATATATATATATATATATATATATATATATATAATATATATATATATATATATATATATATATCTTTAGATTTATAAATATACCTCTAATAGTATGCTTAATATATATATATATATATATATATATATATATATATATATATATATATATATATATATATATATATATATATATATATATATATATATATATATATATATATATATAATTTGCATGTGTGATAGAGAGGAGAAGAGCCATGTTAAACTGACGCTTCATTTTTATGAAAGAAAACACATTTCGAAATTTATTGTGGTATGATCGTACAAGTTTCGACACGTTAAAGATTTTTATATGGAAAAATGAATGGGAAAAGTGTTAAAGTTTCCCCATTTACTTATCTTTGTTGCAAAGTTTACTACTTATTCATTGACAACAAAAGTATTTTTTATTATTATTATTATTATTATTATTATTTTAACTCTTAAGGCTTAATAAGGGTTTGGATAGTTTAGAACTGATTGATCAAATTGTTAAACTTAGTTTTCAAATGAAATGGAAGTTGTATTATTTGGCGTTGGAGCGGTTATTATTGTAACCCAAAGTTGTAGTGTAATTGGATTATATTTGCAAAGTAATGAAATTATTCCAATTTATATAAATAGAAGGATTTAGCTTGTATTATATATATATATATATATATATATATATATATATATATATATATATATATATATATATATATATATATATATATATATATATATATATATATATATATATATATATATAGATATATCAAAATTAAATTACTGTACATTTATTTATCTGTTCATGCAGATATCTATCGTCCTATTTACGGATGTGGATGCCACCTACCGTACATTACTTGTATATTCTTTTGCGCAAGCGAGCGAGCAGTGGATCGATAATAATAACCATTGTGTTTTCCTGTCTCTTTCATAAAGTTTGGTTGGCACACTGCCTCTTTTACTTTAAAAAACAAAAAACAAAAAAAACACTATTATATCTATAGAGATATTGTTTCATTGTTTTTTTTTTTTTTTTGATATTAGAGCGAAGATTTCTTCTGGGAAATGAATACGATGATGTTTGTTTGTCTTTAAATTTTGGGGTCTTAAATTTCGTAAAATTTTTTAGAATTTAATAATTTAATAAAATTTAATAATTTATTTTTTTATTGTACTTTTTTCTATATATTTTTTTTATCTTTAAACATTTTTTATTCTTTATTTTAACAATATATTTATTATTTTTATTTTTATTTTCTATTTTTGTGTATTATCATTTTTTTTTTTAATTTTAGCATGACTTGAATATATTAAAATCAAAGTTTTTTTTTTTCCTTTTTTTTTTAATTTCGTTACCTTTATTTTACCACAGTGCCATCTGGCATTTATTTTTTTATTATTTTTTTTTCCTTTAAGGCGACTTTAGCTTTACCAAAATTGATATTTTTATTTTTGTTTCCAGCTTGTCTCGAAGACTTGTATTGCTTCCATTACACAGCCAGCAGTGAAGAACTAAGTAAAAAAACGGGATGGGACATATACGACCCAATAAAAGAGTTTCAACGAATGGGAGTCCCAAATTCGGCGTGGATTCACACCCCTTTAAATAGAAATTACGACGTAAGACTAATATATATATATATATATATATATATATATATATATAACTATATATATAATTTATATATTTGTCTATGTGAATAATATAAATATATTATATATATATATATATATATATATATATATATATATATAGTTCTAGGGCGACAGGGCTAGCAACCCGGTCCTTTACTTTTTTGCTTGCAGAACTCCTGGACCAGCATTGGAATCTTATGCGCTTAAAAAGCCAGATCTTCTGGAGAGAGCTCTGGGGAGAGCGATTTTCGAGGCCAAATGGAAGAAAATGCTGGTTCCACTGAAAGGGTGAAACCCTACCTGAGTATATAACTCAAGGACTGGTATCAGAAACCATTGCGCAAAGAAATATTTTTCTAGAGTGCTCAAGGATCAAGAGTTTCGGGGCCAGAAGGAAGAAAATGCTGGTCCAACTGACAGGGCGAAAGCCCTACATGGGAGATTTAATAATATATATATATATATATATTAACTTAATATATATATATATATATATATATATATATATATATATATATATATATATATATATATATATAAAATATATATATATATATATATATATATATATATATATATATATATATATATAATATATATATATATATATATATATATATATTAGAGTTGGACCGAATATCTATTTTCCAATATTCGCGAATGTTATGCGAGTACTTTTTTTCTTTT
>JABUQX010061126.1:42500-47500 GCA_015478945.1 Trachelipus rathkii
TCTACATCCATGAGAATAAAAACTGTCTAACAGTTCCTGTACAATGTTAGTGGTTCTCGGCTTTCCCTGTTCCCCAGAAAATTCTGTGCTACATCTGAAAAAGCATTCCACGCTCTTGCCTCTAACACAGTCAATGTTGTAGCAAAGGCATCACGGAGGAGTGTCCATATTTTTGGGCCATCAAATATCCCAGCTTTTTCTTCTCGTCACTCAGACCAGGAGACGTTGAGCATATATAGCGGGATTCATCATCATGGTCCAGGGCCTTCACAAGTGTTTCATCAAACCAGTTTTATATTGTAGTGGAGGTAGATATGTTTTTCTCTGTACAAATGTTCATACGATGTTCCCTGTCACTGGCGTCCAGGTTTTCCTTGGTGGCCACTCTCTTTGGTCCAGTGATCGCTTTGCCGCCGGCTGTCCCCATGCACAGGAAGCAGGTACATTTGGTGTAACCTGCTTGCTGTGACCAAATGTTTACCATTTTGAGGTCAATTTGCCATCCATGTACCTGATATTGTAGCCTATCCAAACTTTTGCATACTCCTTTCTCATCCGTACCGAGTACCCTACTGGAGCCAGAAGCATACCTGTTGCCGTTGTGTAACAACACACACTTTAAACTGCTCTTGGAAGTGTCAATAAACAGTCGCCACTCACCTGCATCGTATGCTGGGAGTCCCATAGCAAGTAGTAGTCCTGCAACTTCACTGCAATACACAAGGTTACCATCTGACTGGAAGAGCCTCCGCAGCTCTGCTTCTCTGTTACGATAAAATGTTAATCTTGTCCCATGGTCCAGTAGTCATTTTCATGCAACCTCGAAGCCAACAGCTCAGGACAACTAGGCAAATACAACTTTCATACAAGATCGTTCAGTTCACCATGGGTGAACAACGAGAGCGAACCATCGACTGTATTTCAGATGGATGATAGACATCATCCAGGTCATTGACATCCATACATGTAGACGTACTAAAGTTACCACATGCTTCCCGAATATTGACAGCAGTAAACTTGCTGCTACTGTAGATATATGCGGAAGGTAACGTCCATACAACCTACGTGCGCACGTGAATTTTGTCATTCCTAGGAATATGCAAAAATTGGGATCCATGATTGCACGAAAACGGGATGATACAGCAAATCGAGAATATATATGGAATCAACACTCCGAAGTACTATATATCTGCTACAAAGTCCATCCAAGAAAATTTCACCTTTTTGTTGACCAGTGTAAGTTTTTCTTTATTTTTCCCTAAATGAATGACCGAACTTTGAAATAACTATTCGGCCGAATAGCGAAGTAATTATTCGGCCGAATATTCGGTATTCGGCCGAATACGTTTAGCCGAATATTCGGTATTCAGTTTTCACTATTCTGCAAATGTGATCATCTACAAATATATATATATATATATATATATATATATATATATATATATATATATATATATATATATATATATATATATATATATATATATATATATCTTCTTCTTACTATATATATATATATATATATACTAGTCCAGGTGTGGCCAACATTTGATATGAGATTATTCAAATATTTTGCGAATGTGTTGGGGATGCGGCAAAAAAAAATTTTTACTAACAAAATTTAAAATGAAAAACCAAACAAGAAATAAGAGTTGTGTAAAATATAAGATGGTCCTTATATATATATATATATATATATATATATATATATATATATATATATATGTGTAGTGTTGTGTATATATATATATATATATATATACTATTATATATATATATATATATATATATATATATATATATATATATATATATATATATATATATATATATATATATATATATATGTGTGTGTGTGTGTTAAGTTTTATTATTGAAAGAAGATTTGCAGGTAAGCAAATCTGAACATTATCGTTCATTGTAGGAACGTGATTAATTCTCAGAAGGGGTTCGATATTGGGAAGTATATAAATAATATTTGATTTCCGATACTGCTATTTAGAATTTTTAGAGATATATTTTCTAGAGAACCTAAGGTTTATTCCTTTACCTGAATATTTAATATTTAGGTATACTTGATGTTGCACGGAAGAATATTTCGATCAATTGAGAAAAAGTTTGTTTTCTCAGGTTTAAAAAACGAGGTAATTAACCCTTTTCCAGCTTTCCAGAATAATATTTTTTGATCTCATGTCGGTTATCTGCTTCCAGTTAAGCTTAAGTCAATTTTTTTTCAAACCTACGTTATCGAACAGAATGTATAACAGCGAACATGTTGCCAGATGCAAGTTTTTTTAAACATTGCAAAGTGAAATAAATTATAAATATAAAAATAAATTACGTTAAATAAGATTGATACGTTAAGTAGGGTTATGTTGAGTTACGTTAGTTTACATAAATTTATTTTTTTTTTTAATATTTTTGAATGTGTGAAGCTGTTTTTACTATACTTTAAATTTGACTCTACACAATTTTATTTCACTTTTATGAAATGTGTTTGAATCCATGCAATCGATATGTGTATGGAGGTGGAGGTGGAGGCAGATAAACGACATGATCCATTTTTTGTTTAGAAAGATTCCACACAAATATTTAACGATTATGTAAAGCATCAAGATAGACTCTTCCTGAAATTATAATCTAAGAATATTTCTGAGACTCAGAACTTATCCAAGTAACTTCTCACTTGACAGATATGCTAATGACACGAATAGTTAAGTACGAGTAGCATCCGAACAAGCACCTCGCAGAATATAATAATTTTCTTAGTTGATGTTAAACAATCGTCTATTCTTTGAAATTCTTAGAATAATTCTTTGAATACCGAACTCTAAGAATGAATAATTTAGGCAGCTTTGATATGTCAAAAAATGTCTACGCACTTTTGAATAAATGTTACCCGGAAATCTTTTTAAGCTCAGTTGCTGATCGACATGAAGTCAAACAGTGAATGATCTTGACTTTAAGAAGCCTAAGAGCGGATATCTTGAAAGCATGAAGTCAAAATGCAAATGAAGAGCTAATGTCAGCGATAGAAATCCATGACGGCGAATGAATAAAAAATGACGCGATCGATCTGACACTTTTTAAAATTTAGCAACCTCTAGGTTTCCAGGAAACTCAGCCTCATTTTAACTGGAATAATTTCTTTTTCCAGCAACTATGCATAATAATATATATATATATATATATATATATATATATATATATATATATATATATATATATATATATATATATATATATATATATATATATATATATATATATATATATATATATATATATATATATATATATATATATATAAATATTTATATATATATATATATTATATATATATATATATATATATATATATATATATATATATATATATATATATATATATATATATTTTCTTTATAACAACATATATTTATATATATATATATATATATATATATATATATATATATATATATATATATATATATATATATATATATATATATTATGAACCTACTGTGGCGTGACAGTATAGTAATTGATTCACGTGTTTAAAGTAGCAGTTTCGATTCCTCATGCAGATCTTAGGAAGAAACTTTTTAAAAGTTCCTCTCATCAAATAGGACACTGCCCGCGAGGTACGAACTTTTAATTAATTAAAAAAAAAAAGATGAAAAGATTTCAACGTAAACATTATTATATACCTTAAAAGGATGTAAACGTAAATAATATTATTTACCTGAAAAGGATTTAATCATAAATCTTATTATTTACCTAAAAAGAATTTAAACGTAAACATTATTATTAAAAAGATTTAAACATAAATATTATTATTTACCTGAAAAGAATTTAAACATAACCATTATTATTTACCTTAAAAAGACTTAAACATAAATATTATTTACCTTAAAAGAATTTAAACGTAAACAATATTAGTTACCTCAAAAGGATTTAAACGTAAATATTATTATTTACCTTAAAAGGACTTAAACAAAAACCTTATTATTTACGTTAAAAGGATATAAGCATAAACCTTATTATTTACCTTAAGCGGATATAATCATAAACTTTATTATTTACCTTAAACGCATATAAGCATAAACCTTATTATTTACCTTTAACGGATATAAGCGTAAACCTTATTATTATTTACCTTAAACGGATATAAGCATAAACTTTATTATTTACCTTAAACGCATATAAGCATAAACCTTATTATTTACCTTTAACGGATATAAGCATAAACCTTATTATTTACCTTAAACGGATATAAGCATAAACCTTATTTACCTTAAACGGATATAAGCATAAACATTATTTACCTTAAACGGCTATAAGCATAAACCTTATTATTTACCTTAAACGGATATAAGCATAAACTTTATTATTTACCTTAAACGCATATAAGCATAAACCTTATTTACCTTAAACGGATATAAGCATAAATATTATTTACCTTAAACGGATATAAGCATAAGCCTTATTATTTACCTTAAACGGATATAAGCATAAACTTTATTATTTACCTTCAACGCATATATGCATAAACCTTATTATTTACCTTTAACGGATATAAGCATAAACCTTATTATTTACCTTAAACGGATATAAGCATAAACCTTATTTACCTTAAACGGATATAAGCATAAACCTTATTATTTACCTTAAACGGATATAAGCATAAACCCTATTATTTACTTTAAGCGGATATAAGCATAAACCCTATTATTTACCTTAAGCGGATATAAGCATAAACCTTATTATTTACCTTAAACGCATATAAGCATAAACCTTATTATTTACCTTAAACGGATATAAGCACAAACCTTATTATTTACCTGTAACGGATATAAGCATAAGCCTTGTTATTATGAAAAATTATCTATATAAATTACCATTTCTTACTTTCGTATCTCAGGTTAAATAAACGGTCTCGATCAATCTGTTTCTGTCCGTTTGTGCAGTGTCAATACTTCTTTGTTAACCAAAAAAATCTTTTTATTATTGTTAAA
>JABUQX010061126.1:57500-63997 GCA_015478945.1 Trachelipus rathkii
TGAATATATTATTACTTTAAATATCTTAATCATTATTGTTATTATTATTATTATTATTATTGTTGTTATTATTATTATTATTATTATTATTATTATTATTATTATTATTATTATTATTATTATTATTAATGTATTGACGAAAACTTGCTTTCATTAATTGCTCCTCTTAAATGTTTTAAAGTCTTTTGTTTTGGGAATCTTTTCAATCAAACCTTTTCCTTTGTTCACTTTAGACTTTCAACTTTCAAGGGAACATGCAGCAATCTTAATTAAAATTTGTTAGTAGTAGTAGTAGTAGTAGTAATATGTTGTTATTATTATTATTATTATTATTATTATTATTATTATTATTATTATTATTATTATTATTATTATTATTATTATTTCATTATGTATATCATACTATTATTATTATTATTATTATTATTATAAATTATTATTATTGACTATACAAATATTATAAATATTATTTTATTATTATTATTATGATTATTATTATTATTATTATTATTATTATTATTATTATTATTATTATTATTATTATTATTATTATTATTCATGTTGTTACTATTATTATTATTAGTAGTAGTATTGATTTTTTTGCTATTTTGTATCATTAGGTTTCGAAATGATAGTATTGATTAGTAGTAGTTTTGAAGTGTATTTGATTTGTTATACTTATCTTTTAATCCTATTATAATATCAAGGTTGCCACAGCAACTGTTCATTACACTATTTATATATATATTATATATATATAATATAATATATATATATATATATATATATATATATATAATAATAATATATATATATATATATATATTATATATAATATGTTATATATTATAATATATAATATATCATATATATATATATGCAAGAAATTTTTTTTTTTTGGGGGGGGGGGGAATTTCGTTCGATAATATTTTCATTATTTTTCCTCAAATTTTTTTTTAATTTACATATCTGATACAAAATAGTTGGGCCAAAAATTTGTGTTCATCGATGCCGAAGGATTTTTTTTTTTTTTTTTTTTTTTTTTTTTTTTTTTTTTTTTTTTTTTTTTAAAAAAAACTTTTCTTTAAAAAAGTCGGAAATTGAGGATAACTTTTTCCTACTGAAGTGATTTTTGAATTTTATTGCAGATTTGGAAATGATTGCGCGAGTTCTCTTTTATGGTGTCTGTTCCATCAATTTTCAACCAGAAATAAAGTTTTCAAAAAAAGAAAAAGAATTTTAAACCCGTTTAAGAACATTTAAAAAACTCTCATCTCTCTCTCCTCTCTCTCTCTCTCTCTCTCTCTATATATATATATATATATATATAATATATATATATATATATATATACTATATATATATATATATATATATATATATATATATATATATATATACTATATATATACTCTCTCTCTCTATATATATTATATAATATATATTATATATATATAGTAATCCACTCGTTTATCCCGAAATGCAAGTTGAACAGATGAGAGAGTTCCGTACTCCTGGAAGATTCTTAAATGACACTCTTATTATTGGACAAAAAACTTAGTCAGACCAACATCGCTCATTCAATAATGATTTCAACGCAATGTTATTGAGTATCATAAAAAGTTCGAATTTTTTATATTCATTAGTTACAGCTATTTCTTGATATAAGTATCAGACGAGGCCATCAGTTTTGGCCATAAATAACGAGTAGTTTGTATATAAATGTCGCAAAAATCTATATAATATATTATATCCAAAAATTTCAAAAATTAGAATTTTCCCTATTTTTTCAGCAAAATTATATATGTTTGGAGGTATATGATTCTATTAAACATATCAATGCGCCATTCTCCAAAACAGCTACTAACGAGAAAGTACCTAATTAAAGGTATCCGGTCGAGAAGAGAAATAAACAGTGAATTATTATGAGTCTTTTAGAAAAGGGAGTTTTTTGTGTGAAGGAAAAATTTTCTTTGGCACCGTTCTTTAATGAATTATATAACTCTATTAGTCTTAAAAATATTAAGAAAATCAACTTTCATCTAAGCGACACGCTGTATTTTTGGCGTCTATATAAGGCATATGGCCTATCTAATATTAGATTGTGTGTACAAAACTACTAATAAAATCTTTCTAAGATTCAAAATTGTTGGGATCAAATTAAAAACATTTGAGAGGTATCGGTGTTGCTATAGCTCGCCTCTCCTGAAATACAGCGCATCACAGAGTTTAAAGAAAAGGTGACTATGTTCTTATTATATTAATTTTTAGAAAGGGAAGTGATACCGTTGTAGTAGTTAGTAATACTATGCCCCGTGAACGACACCTATAAACCGTGTTACTATAATATTATATAAATATATCTTGCACTTTATTACTAGGACCTGTAATTTCAGGAAGGCACTGTGCCATTTTTGGAGTTAACAATAGGTTTTCCTTGACAGAATTTTAATTTTTGAGAACACAGATTTATTGCACAATATATGATAAATAATTATTTCTAAAATATATATATATTTTTTCTAAGCAGAGAGATATCAATAAATTGGTGAGGACTATCGTTATATACTTAAGGTGCGCCTATTCTCCTCAAACACGTAAATATCAGGTCGATACAGAGGCTTTGAATTATTATTAATAATATTTTCTTGAAAGAAAAGGTTGTCCGGATGATGGAGGTGGTTAACCTGTACTACATGACTAATCAAAACCTTCTGAAATAATTATATTAATATATATTCTCCACCTGGAATCTATTTTTGCTATATAGGGTGAAATTATGTCTGATGATTATATTACTGTTGCTCATATTTTTTTATTCACTGATAAAAAATTGCTTCCTAAAAAAAAAAATACACGCGTAATATATTTTCTTAAACAATTTGTTGATCATTAAATATAAAGTTGAACGCATCACTTAGAGTTGGTGCCACATTCCTCCTGAAGATACCGGTTCGTCAGAAAATGAATTATTTATATTTTTACGAAAGGTTGTTTGTGTGCGCAAAATACATAGTGTGAGATATCGACAGGTCTATGTAAAAAAATCTGAAGCACTAACAGGTAATGCTTGTTATTTAACCTTCAGGATCACAACAAATCCATTTCTCCTAATCGATATAATAATAAACAAAAAGTCCACCTCTAATATCTGAACATATTGTGTCTCAAGAGTACTATTTGAACATTATATTTAGCATCTTGTGTTGCTCGGTAGCAGGGGCAAATTGGTTTTAATTCAAAATGAGACATTTTCCAAATCATTTGCACAAAATTCTCAAATCCTTGCACGGACTCGCTTGAATATACTAGATGGTCGCTCACGCAAAAAAGATATATGAACTGCTTTATTATATAATTATAATTACCGAGAGAAGAGTACCTTATTATGGTGAAGTTGTAATACTATGGTATGCCTCTTCGGCCATTAGAGATAAATCTTGTCTGATAATAATAACGTTATATTATAGAAGTCCGATATATTCTCAGATCCTGCTTAAATTTCCAGAAGGATTAATGGCCATTTGTGTTACATATTTGATATCGACACATTAATTATATAGAGAATTTCTGGGTCTATACATATAGATCTCTAATTAATTTTAGAGTTGCACATCATTACTTAACCTTAGAGAGAGACTGATCTTAACGCTGGTTCGGTAGAAAAGTGATTTTTATATTTTTACCGAAAAAGTAATAAGGTTAATCTAAGGTGGTGAGGATCATACTTATTAAAAATGATGCTAACTGAAAGATATCGATTTATTAAGTAATTAGGTGTTATACCCACTATCTATGCGCGCACACAGTAACAACACTGTCTTACTAAATAAAAATATTTATGTCAATAAATATTATATTCAATAAAATGTCTTTAGTGAATTTGTGAGCCGTTCAAGTAGCTATTATAATATGCGCCGAAATAGCGCACGTAACTGGCCATCACTGAATTATATAACTGCAGTTTGGGAATCGAGAAAAGGTGAATACTTTTAAATAATTTAATTGGAAAGGTTCTTGTGTGTAGGCAATACTATAGGTACAAAAATTTCTAAAAATCTTGGTCAATAATATTAGTATAGCTTGTCTCTACTTTTCGGCCAGTAACAAGTACCATTTAAAACTATATTTTTAAGTTAATGAGACTGTTAACTGAAATTGTTTGACCAATAAATGTAGTATCTCAGAAATACTATAGTGTAAAATATTTCTTTGAGCTGAGGATACTCAAATAGTGTTCCTCACAAACATTAATCAAAATGAAAACCTTTGAGAGGAGCCAATTCACTCCTGGAAAATAATAACACAGAAGTCGTGAGAACAATGTTTTTTTACTTATTCGTACTTCTAGCAAAGGAGTGTTTTTTTGTGTGTTGTATGCGAATACTAAGGAGAATGGGCCATTGTTATACTAGTCGTTTTGTTACGGGATATTTTTAATCAGCTGTCTGATGGAGCACATGGTTTTGTATAAAATTCTCTGGTCTGCTAACAAATACATTTTTATGATCTATAGAGTACAATAAAATTTTTGAGAGAGATCTTTAGGTATACTGTTTTGTGGCCTCTCAAAAAGAGTATAAACATATAAATATAGCCGCACTTAATTTCAAATCACATGTCAACATAAGATCATAACGGGATCTGAAGAAAAGGTTAGTGATTTTTTTATATTCTTTGAGACGAAAATAGTTTGTGAGGACCCTGTATGGTATCTTCGGATTTTCTTAATACTTATCTATACTTTTGGAGTACAAGTACTCCTCAATTTAATTATCATTCAGGAGCTAAATTAATTTTGATACATTTTATATATTGAAGAAATTTTAAGTAGATTTTTAAATAAAGAGTGGTTCAATATGCACTTACTTCATACGACCGATATAACATGCGCCATGTGTTAATTTCCCCTTCCAAGGGAGGAATGGCCTCTCATTTTATATGTTTGAACCTACACCAGCACACATTTTCCTAATATTCTCTCCCCCTTGAATACCGGTCTGATAAGGAATATATGTATTTTTTATCATATTTCATTTTTTAGAGAAAGTTCTTGTTTGATGCACGAAAATAAACTATGGTTAAAAATTGAACGGATTCTGTTCAGGAATCTTTTGTAAATTAGCTGTTTATACTTTTGGGCGCACGCAGTCCAAAGTATAACAGCCCTTACAATTTAATATAATTTGTCAAATATTTGAAATTTGTGAAATTTTGTGGCTAAGACATATAAATGGCCATTCGTTCTGGAAATATCCGCAAGAGAAGAGCTACGTAGACCCCGCCATGATTTTTGGTATTATTTTTTAGAAAGGGTTTGATGTGTGACGGAATACCTGACTGGCTTATTTCCAACATTCGGATCTTTTAATAGCTGTTTGGATACTTTTGGAGTAACAGTAACCATCCTCAATTTAATTATTTTGTGAAAAATTTTGAAATTTTTGAAAATTCTATAGGATTTTTTTTTTTGTGGTTCAAACATATAAATGGCCATTCCTCCTGAAATTAATGATCATAAACAAGACCACTTTAAAGAAGGTAATCGCCGGACTGAAGAAGAAAAAATGTGATGTTTTATGAGTCTTGTTCCCCTTATTACTCATTATTAGCGGTTGCTCAATTTTATGGATGTGAGGAAAGAACAGACCTGTATTGTCCAGAAAGGGAGGAAGGTGGCCCATTTAACGCTTAGGTTATTGCAAAGGAAGCCTACACTCACATCAAAAATTTTCGGATCTTATTTTCATCTGTAGCGTCTGCCCGGTTTAATATATTTATACTTCACTAAAAAAAATTTGAACAAATTAAAACTTGACGGACACGTACGGGTGTGCTGCACGCGCCTACCGCCGTCCCGTCTGGGTCCCCAATCAAAACTCAAAGTAACTTTTTTGGTGGCGTATGACAGGAACGTATCAAGTAAATAAAATGCGTTCCGAGCATTACCATACGTACCTCTGTTGTTCCTCTTCACGATTCAACCGTCTATACAACGTTTAATTTTGTCGAATATTTTGAAATATAATTATATTAGCGAGCTAGATTTTGTGGTTCAATGATACATATAATATGCGGACCACCACATCTCTAAAAAGCCCCTTTCTACAAAAAAATGTACCTGTACAAGCCCTGAAAGATACATGTCCGTAGAAAAAGCTGAAATTATTGTGATTGTTTTAAGAAAGGGTTTATTGCTGTTGAGGCAATAATCTAATGGGTTATCATCGGAATTTATTTAAAAAAATAGCTCGTTATTACGAACGGTACTGTTGGGAGTAAACTCGTTCTCTGTCATTTTAATTTTGTGACATTTTGAAAGTTTTTTGAGAAATTTTTAGGGGCGATTTTGCGGGTTCAACACCAACAAATTTGCACAGTTATTAAATTGCGCCTGTCGGTGCGACTCCTCCCCCCTGCAATCAACACGGTCGTCGAAAAGTTGATTTTTTTAATATATTTTTAAGAGAAGGTTTTTGTGCTGTGCAGGAAGAAGT
>JABUQX010061127.1:30000-37541 GCA_015478945.1 Trachelipus rathkii
ATATATATATATATATATATATATATATATATATATATATATATATATATATAAGAGGGGAGGGAAGAGTAAATGAGCAGAAGAGGGCAGTGATCAGAGTGGAGAAGTTGGCAGAACAAGAAACGAGACGAAATTATGAACGGGAAATGCAGGAAACCCTAAGAAATGGAGAAGAAAACGAAGACTTGCAGGATGTCATCAGGGAAGTGGCAGAGAAAACTCTTGGTAAAAGATGGGTAGGAGGTACTAGGAAGAGACATACACCATGGTGGAACGAAGAAGTGAAAAAAGCAATTAAGAAAAAACAGAGAAAATGAGGAAGTGGCTGAAAAGAAGAACAGCGGCAGCAAGGGAGGAAAATGTAAGGCAAGAAATCAGGCAGAGAGAATAAAGAGGGCAGAAAAGATGAAGACAGAGAGAATGGCAGGAGAAATAACGAGATGTGGGCGAAGGGAAGAAAAAGCTATTTAAGATGGTGAAGGCGTATAGAAAACCAAAAACCGTAACTAGAAATATAAAAGATAGAAACGGAGATATTCTTGTGAGACCGGAAGAAAGAAATGATAGATGGACCGAATACTATGAAGATCTGCTAAATGTAGAATCTGAGAACAAGAGAAAGATGCTGCAGATCAGATGAGAGAGGAGGAAGAGGAGGATGAAGGCGGAGAGATAACGGTGGAGGAATATGAAGAGGCAATAAAAAGGATGAAGAAGGGTAAAGCTCCAGGAGAGGATGGAGTGGCTGTGGAGTTGGTGTTGGAGGGAGGAGGGGAGCTGAAAGGGAGAATCATCAGTTTGATGAACAAGTGTTGGAGAGAGGGAAAGGTGCCGGAAAGGTGGGGCAAAGCAATAATAATACCGATATATAAAGGTAAAGGAGATGCAGGAAGCTGTAATAATTATAGGGGTATCTCACTGATGGACCATCTGACGAAAATATACGAAAGAATATTGGAGAGGAGGTTGAGAGAGAAGGTAGAGCTGAGACTCGGAGAAGAACAGTACGGGTATAGAAGGGGAAGAGGAACGACGGACCTCTTATTCACACTGAGAATGGTCTCGGAGAAGATGTTGGAATATGGCAAGAGATTCTTTGTAGCCTTCATCGATCTGCAAAAGGCATTCGATTCGGTGCCAAGGAAAAAGCTCTTGAGAGCTATGGAGAGGAATTATGGAGTGAAGGGTAGATTAAAGAAGGCGATAGAAAGTATGTATGACAAATGCAGCTGTAATGTTAGAACTGAGTGGGAGAACGATAGATGGTTTGAGGTGAAAACAGGAGTGAAGCAGGGAAGTGTTTTATCGCCACTGCTGTTTATATTATATTTAGATGTGGTGATAAGGAAAGTGAAAGAGAGACTGGGAGAATTTGAAGGGGACATAATGGCATATGCGGACGATCTGGCATGTTGGAGCGAGAGAGAGGAGGCGATTCGAGAGGTAGTGGAGTTGTTTGCGGAGGAGTTGGAGGAAGCAGGGATGAAGATGATCATACAGACAGAGATATTAACAGTAACCGAAGGAATGAGGAAGGGATGAGAATGATGGTGAGAGAGGAGGAGGCACTATGGTAAATACCCGCACTATCTCGGAGGATGTTTTAACAGAAGGGGAGGAAGCGGGGAAGATTTTACACGAAGAATGGAAAAGTATGGATTAGTTATAAGCGGTATACCCCATGATGAAAGACAGAAACATCGGAACAGAGGTTAAAAAAGTGATTTTTAACAGCATACTGACTCCGACACTGCTGTACGGAGCGAAAACATGGACAACAACGAGAAGAGATGAGAGTAGAATACAAGCGGCAGAAATGAGGGCTCTGAGAACAATGACTGGAAAGAGTTGAGGGACAGAATATGAAAGAAGTTATTAGAGAAGATATAGGTATGAAGAAGATGACACTGAAGATTGATGTAGATTATATATTTCTGGGGGACATCTGAGAGGATGGAGCTGGAGAGAATGCCGAAAAGAAGATGGAATGGACACCAGATGGCAGAAGACCAAGGGAAGACCGAAGAAGAGATGGGTGGAATCGGTGGAGGACTCTGGAAAGATGTCAACTACCAAATATGAGAGCGCTGAAGAGAAGAGGAACAGTGCAGAGAGGGGCGTCTGGAGAAAGATGCTTGCACGGCTGACAGGATGAAGAATCCTTCCTGTAGAGGAAGCAAGAAGGGTAAGTATATATATATACAAAGTATATATATATATATATATATATATATATATATATATATATATATATATATTATATATATATATATATATATATATATATATATATATATATATATATATATATATATATATATATAAATATATATATATATATATATATATATATATATATATATATATATATATATATATATATATATATATATATATATATATATATATATATATATATATATATTATATATTTAATAACTTTATCTCCTTCTTCTAGAAATCAATTATTTTCTAAAAATTTCTTTCGAAAATATTATTTAATTGAATTAATTAAATGTATTCCTTTTTTATAATTAAAATTATTAATTAATTGAAATTATATTTAATTTTCATCCTAAGTTTTAAGACTTTCAGTGTTTTTGACTTACATTTCTAATTTTAGCTAACCCCGGCCCCGGCCCCGGCCCCGGCTAAATTAGAGCAGCCGCGGCCCCGGGTCAAAATTCCCGCCCCGAAGAGAAGAGAAAAGTAGAGAACATGAGAGGAGAGAAGAGAAGAGAAGAGAGAGAGAGAGAGAGAGAGAGAGAGAGAGAGAGAGAGAGAGAGAGAGAGAGAGAGAGAGAGCATATATATTTGGGCAAGACACACATATTTCATTTAGATTATCTGTTTGTATACGCAACCGTTTTGTATCTGTTCACGGGAAAAAAATCTATTTTTGCAATTTATTTAAAATGTTTACACGTGAATAGGGTCAAAACTGGGCCTGAGAGACAAAAGCCAATACGATTTTTGTATTCAGCACACCAAAATACATAAGAAATAAGTGTCGGATCATAAACAACAGAAATTAATTCTCCAGTGAATTATTGATGTACCGACGAGTCCAGGACTAGGACTAGGACAAGGGGACTCGGCAAATAGGACAAGGGGACTCGACCAAATTTTTCCGAGTCAAGCAGTAATTAAGAATTGTACCTACAACTTTTCACAATATTTTTTTCTAATGCTTTTTCCTAATTAAAATATATGAACTTACATACTTGTATAAATTTAACTTAAACAAGACTAAAAAGCTCAAAGGAATGTGCAACTAATTTGCAGGGGCAACAGTCATATTCTAGTGCACAAACAAACACACACACCTATACACACACACACACACACATATATATATATATATATATATATATATATATATATATATATATATATATATATATATATATATATATATATATATATATATATATATATATATATATATATATATATATGAAATTACATCATATTAGTAACGCTTCTTTAAAATAAATCACAAAGTAAAGAACTATAAAAGGTTTAAGAAATAATGTTTTACAAATTAAAAGTCGAAGAATTATTAAAACAAATTTACTGTAATAATTCTCAGATTACGCAAAATATGGCAACCAATAAAAATATGTCTTAGATTAACGTCATGTCGGAGAATTATATCATTTTATTGGGGTTTCCTCCAAATGTCGAATCACTGCAAACGAAAAGACGATAATGAAGTCCATAAATCTAGTAAATTCATTTTGTTTTCGTTCTACCATACTCATATTTAATGGAACAAATCTTAAAAATTAGGGAATGAAGCTTAATAATGGAAAGAAAAAGACTTCTACGCTCGATTCGAATGAATTGTCTTGACATAAATTGAAATTCTTTGTTATTAATACTTTAATAACAGTGTTCGAAAACATTAAAGTAGCAGACATACATAATGGAATAATCCTTTGCTGCAGCAACTACTTATCATGCTGTGTTATTTTCACATGGCCTGGAATTCAAGTTATTCTCTCTCTCTCTCCTCTCTCTCACACATGGTTATTGTTGGTTACTAAAGAAGAAGCAGCAGAGCAGTTAAGGCTGTTATTGCTGGTTGGTTGCTACACATGCTATACAGCATATATGGCTACTATATATATATATATATATATATATATATATATATATATATATATATATATACTGTGGCGGCGTGTAGTTCTTGTGAAAGGTGTGTTTCTTATATATATATATATATATATATATATATATATATATATATATATATATATATATATATATTATATATAAATATATATATATATATATATATATATATATATATATATACATAATACATATCTCAAAAACTACAATAGCTACAGGGAAAAGGAATACATTGTTGAAATCCTGGTAAAATTTTAGTGCAAAAAAATCATATCTCAAAAACTACAATAGCTACAGGGAAAAGGAATACATTTTTGGAATCCTTGTAAAATTTTAGTTAGGAAAATGTAAAAAATAAATAAAAAAAATTGGCTATTTTTTTTTGGGGGCTGAGCCGGCGGGGGACATAGTATATATATATATATATATATATATATATATATATATATATATATATATATATATATATATATATATATTATTTGTAAAGGTATTACACGGCAATGTAGGGGGCTCGAGCCGACGGGGAACACAGGGGGGACGTTTTCCATACCCCGTAGGGGAGGGGCGGAGGAACCCCCGCGACACCCAAATACCAAAGAGCGGGGGTTCCGGAGACCCTCCCCGGAGGGGGGGAATTAGTCATACCCCGTAGTTCCCCGGAAGGCCGAGAGACCCCGACTCCTGCCATCGGTGCGGTATACCCTTGGGGTATTCTTTAGTTAAAAAACAAAAACAAAATTTAATAGAAAGTCTATTTATTTTAACGAGTAACGTATAAAAGGTCTCTAAATAGGCCTTCTACTCATATTACTATAATTATTAACAATAATTTTTTTTATATTTATTTTTTTTTTACATTTTCCTAACTAAAATTTTACCAGGATTCCAAAAATGTATTCCTTTTCCTGTAGCTATTGTAGTTTTTGAGATATTTTTTTTTTTCCCGCACTAAAATTAGACCAGCATTCCAGCAATGTATTTCTTTTCCCGGTAGCTGTTGTAGTTTTTGAGATATGGATTGTGGCTCTTCTAGAGGCTGACCATATATATATATATATATATATATATATTATATATATATATATATATTATTATATAATATATATATATATATATATATATATATATATATATATATATATATATATATATATATATATATATATATATATATATAATTTACATTAATGCGAATGAAATGTTTTGAAAAACGATCAGTTAAAATTACAAAAATGATCGAAACTTAAAGAGGATAAATGTGAAGTTCAAAAAAGAAAAAAATATCAGGCAAGAACAAATTCACTTTTTGTTCCAGCTTACCTTTATTAAGCTACGATCACGGTGACACATCTCGCTCGGATTACATAAGTAAAAATATACGGTATAGAGCTATTTTGGGAAAAAAGGATTCTTTGAAGACCACTCTTTTTCTTGGAAGAAATTATTCCATCAGAAAGTTTATATATATATATGCGTTCATCTTATTATGATTATTATTACAGATAAATTTATAGAAAATAGATGAAGCTATATAATAAGATAATTTATTTTTATTATTATTATTATTATATATATATTATTATTATATATATATATATATTATTATATATATATATAGATTATATATATATATATATATTATATATATATATTATATATATATTATTATATATATATATATATATATATATTATATATATTATATATTTTATTATTATTATATATATATATATGATATATAAATAGTATATATATATATATATATATATATATATATATATATATATATAAGAGAGTAGAGAGAGTTACACGGAAATAAAAAATACTGTTTGGTAGTTGTGGCTTAAGTTCTGAAATTTTTGGGTGGCTGCAGTTCCGCAGTGCCTATGGACGAGCCCCCACTGTATATATATATATATTATATAGAGCACATACATGGTCTTTCTATATATATATATATATATATATATATATATATATATATATATAAGAAAGAGAGTTACAAGGAAATAACAAATACTGTTTAGTAGTTGTGGCTTAGTTCTGAATTTTTTTGGGGGGCTGCAGTTCCGCAGTGTATATATATATATATATATATATATATATATATATGTTCTCTCTATATATATATATATATATATATATATATATATATATATATATATATATATATATATATATATATATAGTATATATATATATATATATATATATATATATATATATATATATATATATATATATATATATATATATATATATATATATATATATATATATATATATATATATATATATTTTTCTCTCTATATTTTTTTAATAAATATATCCATAATATTTTAAAATTTTGTTTCATTTTACACTCACAAACGCTATACAAGCTTTTTATTGCTCTTCTCAGTTTTTCCGGTATTCCATACTCTCTCGTTCTAAGTATATTCCACAGGACCCCTCTCGGTATACGATCAAAAGCCTTCTCCAGGTCTACAAATGCCAAATACATATTTCTGTTAAATTCCCAACCCTTTTCACATACCATCTTTAAAGCGAATATCAAATCAATAGTTGATCTATTTGGTCTAAAACCATGTTGCCACTCGTCCATTTTATCTTCTACCCTCTCTCTCAATTTTTTTTTTTTTCTAATATTCGTTCATATACCTTTGCGATATGTGGTGTCAAAGCAATTCCTCTGTAATTTCTACAGTCTGCCTTATCCCCTTTTTTAAAAATTGGGCATATTACTGATCTGTTCCATTCTTTAGGTGTCCTTTCTTCTCGCCAGCACTTATTCATTAATTCTTTCATCCATACACTTCCTTCTCCTCCCACATTCTTCAAGATTTCCGCCGGTATCATATCTTCACCAGGTGCTTTCCCGTTTTTCATCTTCCTCAAGGCATATGCCATTTCTTCGTCCGTGATCTGCCACTCGTCCTCCACCACCTCCCCATGGTCCTCCACTTCATGCACATCCTCCTCCTCCACATCATTTGGTATATTCAGCAAATCAACAAAATAATTCTTCCACCTTTCCCCAATCTCTCTCGGGTCCGTTAACAACGCTCCATTTCTATTCTCCATCCTATGCATATGTTGAAGGTGCTGTTCCTTTCCTATAGTTTTTTGCCATATTAAATATCAGTTTTCTAGTACCCGCAAGGTCCTCTTCTAGATCTCTACCAATCTTCTCCCATGTATTTTCCTTTTCATTTTATTCTCTATGTTTCATTTATATATATATATATATATATATATATATATATATATATATATATATATATATATATATATATATATATATATATATATGAAGTGGCGCACGAAAAACGCGCGAAAGCGTTTCAATGATAAATGCGAAACGGTTAAACACCTGAATTGATTGAACGAAGTACACG
>JABUQX010061129.1:0-16101 GCA_015478945.1 Trachelipus rathkii
CTTTCTTTAACGCCTCTGGCAAACTCGTCATGTCAATTAATCTCCTTTCATCCCACGCATTCCGTTGACTGGATCTCAATAGTGCTCACTTTATCTTCAGTTCCACAATCATCGAGAACCCTCCCGAAAAAAATACGCCATTTATTCCTATATATGCACCAAATCAATTAATGAATCCCTTTTCTTTTCCATTCAGACACGCATAACGCATGAACTCTTGCAGCATTTTTTTTTAGCGTCCTCCCAGCTTTGGCGATTGTTCCCCTTTTAACCAACGACTGTCATCCATCCTTTCCACTGACCAAACCATCTTGATTCACTAACTTATTTTTCCTTCACGCCTTTCTTCACACCAACAACTCCCTAATGCGTTCATTCATTCTCCATTTTATTAATTTTTTCTCACACCTAGCAAGTCCTTAAGTTTATCCATCTGAACAGAATTGCACCTTAGATCTATACATCTTATCCACAACATAGTTTCACTACTATACATTAACACCGTAACAACATACCCTCAGTATCCTGGTGCACCCATGACATAAGTCCCCTTGCATTCACCAAAGATTTAATTCATCAGACACCTTTCCTTACCATTGGTAACTTTTCTTACACACTTTGCATCAATCCGTTCCTTTTTCATAAATTTATAACCTAAATATTTAAACTTGGATCGCTTGGTTCCAGTTGCCTGTTCATCCAACATGATTTTCCACTGCAGACTCTCCTCATCGAACTTACCCACATCCACCATACTATTATATACTTCTTTCAACCCCCTCCTTTACACATCTTGCGCAAGCTCTCTATCATCCTCTTAAAAGTTTCTTTGGTTACCACACAACAAATCATCAGGTACAATAAGCAAGGCACCATCATCCCCTTCCATTCTCCATCATTCAAACACCCTCCCCTGCCACTCTTCCCTTTAATTCTTTCATCGAACAATTCATATACATACTAAATAGCTATGAATTATAATAGATTTACGTTATAACAAGTTATTAATTTTGAGCATTTACTTTGACTCCATTTTTTTCTTACACACGCGCCACTATTAGGGGCACCAATACTTTTGATCCCTTCAGAATCCTACCACCAACACCATATATTTACACGCTGCCGTCAAGCTTCCTATTCCTTGCTATTCCTGCTCCACGCATCTGCCTGGCTCTTGACCTCTATTTTGAATTCAACCACTTCCGCCGCCTTGTCCAAAGGCATCTTTCTAGTCTCTACTCTGCAGTTCATTGGAGAATCCACTCGTGTTTTCCGCACAGCCTCTAAACGGGACGGCATAGTCCGCCTTTTCTATCTTTCCCAACAACAACCTCTCTTACACCTTCCTCCTCATGTTTTAATTTTTACTGCTCAGAATTTGATGCTATAACTTGATTGCCACTATCTGCGAATTTTATTCCATAACCAAGACTACCCTTAAAGTCATTTAATTCAGATTCGCTCAGCGCAATCCAGGTGCTCCATTCATACACTAAAAGCCCAATGGTATTCCTCAGTATCGCAGTACAACAATTTCTCACAGCTCCACTCGTCGCAAAAAACAATTACTGCCCTGTTGGAACCCCCTCTCAAGTATGGGTGACTTGCAACAAACTGCTGATGGGCCTTCTCTCTTTTCCTTAGCTTTTGCTGTAGGGTACTTTCCGGATGCCGATTCCACGCAACTGATTTTATTATTCCTGCTTCTCCGACAAGGTTTCGGTTTTAATTGGCAAGAGTGCTGGGCGAGTTATCACTGAGGGGCAAACTTAGAATTTAAATCCGGACATTGGTAAGGTGGTCTTCCCTCTACGACGCAAATTGCTTGCAGGAGGTGATCTTCGGACGCCTCCCCATTCGCCACATCAATATCTCAGGCACTACATGTCACGGGATCCTGCCGCCACAACTATCATATCTTCATTGATTGTTTTCTCCAACTGGACTCCATTCGCACGTCGTCCTGTTTCCTACAACTATTGCCTAGAACACCTAAAAGGCTTATCCATCACCTTTGTCTGCATTGCCCCACTTCATAATAGCTTCAATCATTTTCCTTCCTTCGAAATATTAAATAGAATTATGTTAGTACTTATCCATATAGTTGGATTCCAACCTATCATGGCCGCTCCATTGGATGCCATGGTGAGTTCTGGTAATCCTACTCAGCAGGCAATACCTATTGCAAATCCATTAAACATAAATACCGTTTCTTTTTTTATCATTTATCAATACATTTACTCAATATATAAATTTGATCTACACATCCTCTATGCATTTTTAAAATGCGCTTGTTCTTTAACAATGATACCCCTCAGTCACTCTACACAACTCTTTTCAACCACAAATACCAGCCATATATACTTTTCCCCATAACACTCGATAACTAATTCCCCTAATAGTTTCTACAGTTCCTCTTATCCCTTAACCTTTTATAAGGGTTTATCATTCTCTCCTCAGTCTTGCATTACACCCTCCAGCACACACGTTGGTTACACAATTCCATGTCCAATCTTATTCACATTCTCTGCTTCCCTTGCTTGATTATTTAACCAATAGTTCCATATGTGCCTGTGATTTACGCATTCTTCAACTTTCTCAATTCCTATTACTTACCCCAAAATATCTACCTGTCAATATATGAATAAAGCCATCACCTTTTCATCAATGCAGTGTTATGCAGATTTTCGAAGGTGTTCCCTCCACTCTCTCCTACGCCGCATCTCATAGTTACGAAAGACCATCCCTATTCATTATTCTCTGAAGATTCCCCTTATTCTCCTTCCTAACCTTTTGCGCTTCCTTCAGAAAGCTTATTTCCTTGTAAGTCTCTATTCATCTTCCTTTCCTAAAACTTTTCATTTACTTTTTTTTTCCAACGTATGCAAGATTTAGCTTTTCTCTTTTCCTCCATATTTATTTCCATACACCCTCCTCCTAAATCCGAATATGACCACCCCTTTTTTTTTTTTTTTTTTTTTTTTTTTTCTTACTTACTTACTTACTGCTTGCACTACCTCTTCATTCCACCATTCGTATTAACAATCTTAGTTCCTACATTAGCAACACACCCACCATACTCCTCTTTGGAATACTTAGCAAAAGCCCTCCTTCATTTTGGCGTCCGCAATTTTGCTCATTTTCATTCTGTTACATTTATACCGACTTTTTAACAGTGCTTTCACATACTTTTCTTAAACCTGTTCATTTAACCTCTCACTCCTAATTCTCCCCATTTCCTTCCTTCCATTCTCTCTCTCCACGCGTACCTAATTTGACATTAAAAGAACATAATGATCTGAGATTCCCATCTCCAACCCCCTCACTGATTTAATATCCCTCCATTTTATTATTATTATATTTTTTTTATATACATAAATTTATTATTATTATTATTATTATTATTATTATTATTATTATTATTATTATTATTGGTTGTATGTAATTTCAAACCTACGTTCATTTTAGTTTGGTTATTATTGGGTACAGTCTTAATAGTTTTCGGTCAATATTGATTGTGGTTTTAAGAAAAAAAAAACTTTATTTAAAGTAAGCCAACAACTTTGAAAAGTATCTTGGTGCTGTAGCCTTTCCATCAATCTTATTTAAATATGGCTCTGGACGAATGTTGGGATTAATTAATTTGACTGGCTGCTGTTTTAATTGTAGGCAAAATAAAAAAATAAATGGACGATGACTGCGAAACTTATCCATTCATCGTTCCATTTAATTTTGCCTCTTCTGTTTGCAATGAGAGTGTATGTTGTTGTTGTTAGTTGTTTGGGCTCATTTGTGTTCCTTGTCTCTCCTGCCGGGGGGCGATGCAGACACTTTGCCCTTCTTCATTGGGCTCTCTAGCTGCCTCTGGGGCTTCTTCATTCTTCTCATCAAACTCTATTTCTGACCGCACGCCCGCACGCATTTCAGCCTCCAGTCAGGAACGCAAGATGCCAAAATTTGGTAAAGTACTACTACTTTCTACTGCTATTATCCTTTATTAGTAATGTAATTTGATTTTATTTTGTCATGTTATGTTTTCTTCAGTGTTAGATTTTTCTTTTTAATTTCGATAAAAATTTTACTATCTTTGCCCTCACCTTTGTAGTGATTTTTTTTTTATGGTATGGGCCTACCAAATCCGTTTCAGCGTTTTAATATTTTTCCCCTAATATTGCCTTGAACAATTTTTTTAACAAAGTTGTATAGTGGATATGTTTATTATATATTGTGTGATATTGTTTTTCTTTATTTTTCTCTTTGGTAGTACACATTTTGGCATGGTTTGCGATGATTATTTTGAGGCTTCAAGCTGCATTTTGTTTAATAATTTTCCTTTCCTAATCCTTTGCAAATTTTCTTCACAGATATAGTTCTTGTGTTCCAAGAATGGATTGTTATTTTTTTTTTAATCGATCTAACTGAATTTATTTTATTTTTTTATAATGAAATCTTTTATCCAATAATTATTATTATTATTATTATTATTTTTATTATTATTATTATTATTATTATCATTATTATTTATTATTATTATTATTATTTATTATTATCTATTATTATTATTGTAGAATTTGATTTTTTAACCATGTCGACATTAAATATTTGTGTCTTTTTTTGTGTAACATTATGCAGTTTATTTAATATTGATTACTTATCTTGGCCCATTTTTAAGATTAGGGTTATACCTATAGGTGGTGGCTGCTGTAAAGGAAAGAAAAATTATACTTACTGTTGTAAAAGTATTTCAATAATCAGAATGGCTATATAAAGGTTCTATGTTTAGGAAATTGGTGGTTGTATAGAGAAGTGAAATCATTTTTTTATGGGAAGATATTTTACATGTAGGGTTTGATAATATGTTCTAGTTTGGGTAAATTATAGTTGTATATTAAAAGTCAAAAATTTGTTTGTTTCATAATTCATCAAGATTCTATGACTATGCAGTATTAAAATGTTGTTATTATCGCTTTTATTATTATTGTATATATATATATATATATATATATACGATATTATATATATATATGTATATCTCATAAATATATATTAAACTTCCGTACATATATAATAAAAATTAAAATATTTATATATATATATATATATATAATATATATATATATATATATATATATATATATATATATATATAGATTTTTTTTTTATGTATATCTTTAAGAAATAAATTTGATAAATATTTAAACAGTGCTGGAGCGTCCGCAATCTCAAATGTTTTTCCTCGAACATTCTTAAAACAAGAAACTTCTCTTCGAAGAGGAACCTCTCTTGAATCTGAAGACGGTGATATTGAGGAGATAACAAAGAGCACCTTCTGTACCTTCTTTGGCCTCTCAAGGTCACATTTAAGTCAGGTAATTTTATTTTATATTTATTTGAAGTTATTTCCTGATAATATATATAGTATATATATATATATTTATATATATATATATATATATATATAATATATAAATATATTCCTTTAAGGAATGTTTTATATATCTTTATTATATTATATAAAGATATATTAAATAATATCTATATATTATATATTATATATATTCATTCTTTTTTCTTGAAGGAACAATTAGGGTCGCCCAATATGGAGATGCGGCCGCTCCCGCCATTACCCCCCTCCGCCTCAAGTGCCACTCCTTCCGGTCACCATTCCCTGCATCATCAACATCATCACTCAGGTGGTAGTGTTGGTAGTGGGAGCGGTTTGGGAGGAATGAGTAGCAGTAGCAGTGGGGGGGGTAGTGGCCAGAGTTTAATTCAGAAATCCAAGTCTCACCAGTTCCTTGTTCGCTCATTCAGTAACCCTATTAAATGTTCTCATTGTACGTCTCTTATGGTGGGCTTGACAAGGCAAGGAGTTGTTTGTGAGGTTTGTGGATTTGCCTGCCATACTGTTTGTAAAGATAAGGTTCCACAACTGTGTCCAGTACCATCCGACCAAAGTAAGTTTCAGTTTCTCAAATATGAATTTAGTTGGGAAATTATTGTTCTGAAATTCTATGTGTTTAATTCTTTTGTTACAGCTAAACGGCCTCTGGGTATTGATCCAACACGTGGTATTGGCACAGCTTATGAAGGTTTCGTTAAAGTTCCAAAACCTGGTGGTGTTAAAAAGGGGTGGCAGAGGCAATTTGTAGTCGTTTGTGACTACAAACTTTTCCTCTATGACATATCTCCTGATAGGTAATATTATTTTGGCTTTTTATTTTAAAATTCTGTGTTGAAAGCTCTCCTAATATTGCAAGTTAGCCTAGAATTTTTCGCAGTTCTCGAATAAATTAATAATAATTATTATTTATTAATTTATTTGAGAACTTTTATATATTATTATAATTAATATAGTTAAAAGTTCTTAAAACTCCCAATTTTAATATTGTAGAAAATTTAAATATTTCCGGAAAGCCTTATAGTATAGTTTTGCAAATCGCTTGCCCTTAAATATGACAACAATATACTTTTGTGTTTATAGGAATGCTTTACCTAGCGTTTGGGTTAGTCAAGTGTTGGATATGAGAGATGAACAATTTGAAGTGTCAACTGTTAGAGATTCTGATGTTATTCATGCCAATAAAAAGGATATTCCCTGTATATTTAGGGTAACTATTTTCTAGAAGGATTTTGTATTTGCTGATATTTGGCTCTTATATTAGTAAACTAAAAGTGCGCTATATTTAGGTAACTACGTCTTCAATGGTTGGAGTGAAACATCATACGTTAATGTTAGCTGATACGGAAAAGGAGAGAACTAAATGGGTCTTGGCTCTAAATGAGTTGCATCGAATACTTAAGAGAAATAGACTACCTAATAAACAGGTAATCATCATCAACATTGTTTGAGCAAAATAATATTAGTATCAGTAAATACTTATACCAATAATTTGTACTTTTATTTTACAGGTTTTCAATGCCCAAGAGGTTGTTGATGGAAGCGTAACATTAATTAAAAATGCCGTATGTGGAACGGTCATTGATAATGACCGTATCTTACTTGGTGCTGAAGAGGGGCTCTTCTGTGTAGATTTAGATAATTGTGGTAAGGATATTAATAAGTTTAAATTTGTAAAAAATTTGGTTTACAAATTATTTATAAAAAATTCAAATCTAGTTTATGCTTACTTTTTTTTCTTACTTTCTTTATCCTTCCCATGGATCCCCACAGATTGGGGGTGGGATACACAACTTAGTAGAAAAGAAAGATTCTCATAATCTTAAGTACGAGAACGTCGCAGCCAAAAATACACATGGAGCTTCACAATAGACCTCTAGTGTGGTATCTTGTCAATGTTTAGAGCGCATCCCCTGATGCCCACTCACAAAACCACACAATTTACTCTTATGCGCCATTCTTCTCGCTTCTGCTAAATTCATATTCCTTTCTTTCAGACACTTTTACTTTCTCAATCCACTTTTTCTATAATCTCCCAGCACACTCATCTATATTCATTCGCTTTATTTTCATTCAGAAGTACCATGATGGAGAGGAAAGAGATTTGGAAGGAAGTAGGAAGAATTAAGAGTTGAATGTGAACAAGATTAATTTGAACAAATCTGGAGGCAAATAAAGTTATATTGTACCTTGTTCTTCGCCAATCAATCCCTCAGTCACTCGACGCACCTTTTCAACCAAAATACCATCATAGGCCTATATCTTCCTCACAACATTCAAAAAACTAATTCCCCTATAGTTCTTACAGTACCCCTTAACACCCTTACCCTTATACAAGGGTACTATCACTGCCATCCTCCAATCCTTCGAAACTACACCTCCCCCCCATAAAATCTTTGTAACACAACCTCCATATCCAGTCAATCGCAATCTCATCTCTATTCTTAATCATTTCACCACTAATTCCATCTATAACTGCCTGATGTTACCATTCCTACTACTAGAATCTGATTCCTTCTACAACCATGAATCTTTCCCACCTCTTTGTTCATTGCTTCATCCACTGCAGTTTTCACCTCTTTTGGAGTGTTCCCTCCACAAACTCCTCACGTCCATCCCATCAGTCATGAAAGCTCCATCGCTCTTCATTATTTTATGAAGATTCCCCTCTACTCCTTTCTTTTACCTTACGCATTTCTTTCCAAAATAGCTTCTTCTTATTTTCCTGTAAGTCTCCATTCATCCTCCTTTCATACTGAATTCTCTCTCTCTCTTCTCTCTCTCCTCGAATTCTTCTCTCCTCTCTCTCTCGTCTCTCTCTCTCTCCTCTCTCATCTCTCGCTCTCTCTCTCTCTCTCCTCTCTCTCTTCTCGTTTTATTTCCTCTTCTCTTTTCTTTCTGCTTTCTCTCTCTCTTTCTGTTTCGTCTTTCTCTTTCTCTTTCTCTTTCTCCTTCTCCTCTCTTTTTCTGCTTTCTCTCTTCACTCTCATTCTTACTCCCTCACACCAGAACACTCTTATCGAACTCTTCCTCTCTTTCTTCTTTCTTCTCTGTTTCTATCTCTTTCTCTTTTCTCTTTTTCTTTTTATCTTCTTGCTTCTCTTTCTCTTTTTTCCTTCTCTTACTCTTTCTCCTTCTTTTCTTTCCTCTCTCTTCTTCTCTCTCTCTCTCTCTCTCTCTCGTCTCTCTCTCTCTCTCTCTCTTCTCTCTCTCTCTCTCTCCCCTCTCTCTCCTCTCTCTCTCTCTCCTCTTTTTTTTTTTTTTTTTTTTTCAAATTTTTAGTCTTTCTCTTTCTACCCCCCTGTTATATATATTTCATATACACTTTCTTTCGACAAGCATTCAAACCATCTTTTGCTTTTTACAGCTTGCATCGTTCCTTCCATTTTTCATCTTACTCCCTACACCAGAACACACCCACTATACCCCTCTTTCACTATTTAACGAACTACTTCCCTTCTTTCTATCGATAATTGCTTGGGTTGCATCTCGTTCACACTACCTGATTATTGGCAACATGCTCTCACATATTTTCTTTTAACTGGTTCATTTACTTCACACTTTTTTTTTCGCCTCACTTCTCCTTCCTTTTTCCTTTGTTCTTCATTCCATGCCCCACCCCCCCTCAACTAACTTAATTTTTAACATAAATGACATAATGGTCCCTGATTTTCCATCCATCGCCAATACTTATCTTTTCTTCATAACACAAACACAAATCAAATCATACTCTTCATTTGGACATCATCTCTACCTCCGTCATCTCTTGTATAATTTTGGATAATCTGTTATCAAAAAATGTTTTAACTACACACACCTACCTCTCTCCCCTCCCGCACAGAAATGCAGAATCCCCACCTTCCTACATTCTCATTTTCCTTCGAGGCAACGCCCAAAGCACACTTTTTTAAACATCTCTCGATAACAGTCTATTCCAACCATTCTAGTTCCTGCCAACACAATTAATCTTGAGCACCCCCACATTTCATATTCCAAGACATCACTCCGGATTTGTCCCAGAGTGTCTCCTCCTTGCTCAGGCATTCATGATGCTACAACCAGACAACACAACCTTGACCTTTCTCTTAAACCAGTCGCAATTTATTCCTAGTACTCACACAGACAAAATTCCAGCATAGCTCTGTACCACAAGTCCTGTGCCACAGAGTCGCAACTCCTTCTCTCCCCTCTCTACAATCTTTTCAAATCAGTACACACACATTTCACCCCAAATCACTTGTCTTCACCACTTCCTTTTCAAGGTTTTGGTTTCAGTCACTGCAAGCACAAATTTACCCTTTCTAAAATACATCCATCACATCAGAATTATTATGCGTCAACATGACTCCATTTATTGCCTGCTTTTCCTGAGAGCCAAACGTATTTAATAATACAGTTAATGGATGAGTGGTAGGGGAGCCAGCCGTGCTACCACTGTCTCCTTTAGTTTCCTCCTTACGACATGCAGAACATACAGTATGAGAACTCTTGCACTCTACATAGGAATTTGCATTTGACAATAAGTTATTATTATTATATATTATTATTATTATTTATTATTTATTAAAAACCTTCCTTTTAAATCGGCTTTGCTTATCCCTTCTTCAGAGGGTAACACGGGGGGGAGGTTACAAGAAATTTGATCTTTAAATTTACGTTCACCAATTGCCACCAACGAGTTCGCAGCATAGTTTTAATTCTCGCCCACACCAGTCCTGAGCTTTAATAAATTAATACACCAGTTATTTTATAAGCAAATTTTTCCGAAACCTTTTGCGCCCATCTTACCGAATAATTTTGATACGTACATGCAATTTCACACTTTTTGTAATCAATTTATACTAAGAGTTAAAATGGACTTAAGCATATTTGATGCATTTTGGCTGTTTCAAGTTAAGAAAAGGAATACAAGTAATATATCCTTTTCTTTTTTTTTTTTTTTACCCTCTCCTTTACTACGGTGGTTTAAACATTATATTAACCTATGGTTTCTCTTTTTTTCATAACTTTTATTCCCCTTCTTCATTTTCCCCTAATTCAACAAAATGGAATATGACATTACTATTTTAAAAGTAAGGCGAAGGCATACCACATTTAAACCACTCCTTTCTACGACTTACCACATCAAACTTGGGGTCCCACCTTGGAAAATGTTCATTGTTCGTTTTTGATGAGATGTTTTGTAAAAGGTAAAGGATTAAATGGAAAAAATCAACAGAAAATTCAGGGCTTGAGCCTTTACGATACCATGTTTTTGAAAAAGGGAAGGTGAAAAGAAAAAATGTAGTTTTCTGTTTAGGAATTTTAATAGTGTACCATTTGGACAAGATAGTGAACTGCACAATGTATTTACTGTTAGCATCTTTGGAATTTGTAACACGATCCAAGCATTGAACTAATGGAATGAACAATTCGATAAGTACGTAAATGAATAATGGATGAAATCAGGCGAAATATTTGAAGGATTGGGAATAAAACCGACGGTTTTTTCGACCGGTTGATGCACCATTGACTTCAGAACCTGTATAATAGAGCTTTAAGTGGAGGAATGGTATGTTGTAGGAGGCATCAACCCTTCTATTTTTCTAATTGGTGAGTATTTCCCATTTTTAAGTTGTGTTATTGTTGGAGAAGCTCATTCAAACATTGTAGAATTATACCATGTGTGTAAATTAAATCATTTATTTATTATTTAATAACCTGAATTTATTATAGTAACCTTTTGGTTTACTATATGTGTCTACCTAAATTAGGGACTAGTCAAGACAAGCCCTAGGTCTGTTAACATTTCTATAGTAATTATCAGAAATTTGAGTTACTTACCAAATGTAAGTCATATTCCATTTGAATTAATATAATACAAAGATATTTGATAATATACAATCATTTTATTTGAAATAGAGTGTTTAAATATGATGAGCATCAAATATGGCAGAAAATAGGTCTATTTGACTTTAAATAGTTGAATGGGGGTTTTACTAGGTAGTTTAATATTAAGCTAATAACCAGTCTTTCACCTTAGGTGCCAGTTCTTGGGCCAAACAGTGGCCAGAATTTTGAAAATGTATAATAAGTTTAAGGAGAATGTGTTATAACACTCTTCAGTACGATATTAATTATGGGCTTTTTATATTATATACTAATTTTGTTGCTATGGTGTAGGAAAATGTTATGAGATATTCGAGTTCTTAAGTATCATAAGTTTTACCGACTTAATTATCGCGTGTATTTAGTTGAGCAGATTTAATATTAGTATTGCTTATAGAATATTAGTATTTTATGCCAGTTAGGTTCTTAAATTCATATGCGGAACTAAAATGGAATAATTTTGTGTGAATGACTAATGAATAATTTTTTCTTATTGGATTACCACATATATATAAGTCGCGAAGCCTATGCTTCTAAAAAAGGCTTATACAGTAAGGTTTAATTACTATGCATACCCAATACTTAATCTATACAATCGACGTGCCGGATCAAAGGATGAAAATGGTGGATAATCCCATTAGTTGGGATGGACTCTCGACAAGGCGCAATCACTGTGAATCGTTTTCTCGTATTTTCGTAAACCCTTAGAAAAAAACCATTAGTTGACGCTGTACACGCGAATCACTTTGAATCAAAACTTTCTCTAAGAATCAACTACAGATATTTATAAAACTTATTAGCCTTTGTCCCGTTCGATATCATGAGAAGTACAACTTAAGGGCCCCCTTACAACAAAGTTTACTTGTAGAAAAGGGATTCCCGCTTTTAAGAGCTTATTTTGCGTCCTTGTAAGGTTCTATAAACCTAGCCTCTGTAGCCTTCAGAGTTGCGGTTTTGGTAGTTTACTCACTTGTTGAGAATATAAAATTGTTTTATGTAGAAGACAATGGTGTAAATTCTGTAAACACTTAGATTAGGGTTGAATAATTAATTCGATCGCATTCTTCAGATAGAAACGATCAAGCTTTCTGTTCAAGTTGTAGAGTTCATAATGCGGGGTATTGTTTATAATATAAAAGAGTTTAACTTATGGATATACTTTTTGAGTTCTACTGAACTTGGAAAAGTAATATACATCGATACATAAACCTCATACTGCTAAATTGTCGTCAATCAATTGTGGAGATGAATGACTACGATCTCTTGGGTAATCGTGGAGTACAAACTTAAAGTTCCGTAATAATCTAGAATCAACTTTTATTTGCAAAGACTAAGACTTAGTTTGTTAGGTCGTAGGCATCTTGATTGTAGTTTAAACAAATGATGTGGAATGGTGAATTGATTGATAAATTATGAAGCGTATTGAGCTACTGTAGTGATAATATAACGGAGATAAGGTGCCAAAAATTCTAATAGTACAATGTTGACGTAAAGTCCTACTGATATATGTCACTTCTGAAAGTAATCCTTGAACATAAATTACGCTAGCCAGAGTAAATTAAATATCTATACTTATATAAAATTATCCTATTCATTCTTAAAATTAGAAAGCATAAAGATTTTGTTTATATATTACTACTAATACTTTCAATATTATTTTAAAAGTATTTCATACTTTGACGCCAAGTTGTTGTACTCCAAATTAGTTTGAAGTAATGCGATAAACTTGGATCAAAGTTTATATTAATTCTACAGCGCATACCGAATAATGATAACTGTTATTGTCCAGATATTATTAAAAAGCGGTATTATTGGATTAGAATATAATATTTATATATTTTTTACTAATAAATTAATAGATTTATTATAGGATATATAGAGATTTTGAATTTGTTAAGGGAAATTGCTTTTTTATGTTTATTACCTTAAATATTACAAAAAGTAATAGAAAAAATATCACCGACTTAATAGGAGATTTTACCCATCTCGATAGACTTTCAAGTCTATCCAGAGAAATTAAGCGAACTAAAATTAAAAATAATATATAATATTAAATTGATGTTTAACTCTATTATAAATATACCCAGTTATGTTAAATAAATTACATGTTCACAGATTTCATAATCTCTAATAAAGAGGATAATATAGCGTAAAACCCACTGACATGTACTTGCCATCGTATAATACCATTATTGAGATAAAAATATAAACATAAGAAAAAAAAAATATTATATAATATTAATATATAAGTATATTAATTGCTTCCACTCACGAATAGGATAAATAATAAGTACTATTGATATACTTGTCGATATATAATTTATAATATCAATATATAGTAGATCAAGTATACGATATAGGTATATAATAATACATCATAAGATTGTATAAATATATATATTATGCCGAGATGGGGTTAGCAGAGAATGGTTTGCAAGCGTGCAATGGTTTGAAACGAGTAAGAGCCATTTGAGAATAAATACAATATGAAATATGACGAATATTCAAGTTCAGGAGTAATACGTTTTGGGAAACACAACAGCGAAATGAATATGTAAATCTAAGTAAATACGAAAATAGTACTTATTAATTGATTAGATATATAATACTTTATATGGATGGTGGGGAAAAAATTAATAAAAAATTTGGTAAAATATTTTTTATTAAACAATAATCTCAGTAAACAATTACAAGCATATTAAAATAAAAAAAAATAAAAAACAAAAGCCGTCTTCTATTTAAAATAATACCAAAATAAGTTACCAATAAATAAACACAATCAATTTATTAATTGATAAAAAACAAAGAATTATATAAAGTTGGAAACTAAACCACTTTATTAGAGGGACAAATTCTGATAAAAAACCTGAATTAAGATTTAAATCAGTAGTTGTTGAATTCAGAAGCTTCAAATAAACGAACCAGAGACCTAAAAGACAATCATACATAAGAATAATAGTTACGTCTCTGATTAAATAGAATTAGTAACAGTAGGAATAAATGTAGTAGAAACTATAAGCGATTAAATAAAAAAATTTAAAATCAAAACGCATCACTGAAGGAGGTTGCTTTAAACAAGTTTTATTATTTATTCAATATCCTCAAATAAAAAGTAAACAATAATTCAAAACAAATCCATTCATCAAAAATTCAATTCAAAAGTTTTTAAATAATGTAAAAAGAATAAAGTTTTAAGCCGACTATCCTCTATACGCTACTCACCAGACATCACGAGTGCAGAACCCAAAGAGTGGTGGCTCTTGGCTAATCACATATATCTTTTACTATACAACACAAAGACAAAATTCAGCAGGGGATGGTGTTGACTCAAGTGCAAAGTTGTTAAGCTAGAATTAACAGCAATAATTAATGCTATTTAGAAAATAAGAGCAGATTTTACCAATATGAGTATACTCACCTATTATATATATTCAATACAATTCAGAAGATTACCAGAAGAATAATGCAATCATAAATTGCTTAACGTATTATAATTTAATAATGATAATTATGCTGTCTACAAATGCGCGAGATAGTCTACCCACCACAAATTGTCATTATATACAGTAAAGAGAATGTATGATACGCATGAGAATTGACAGCGGTTAAAACACAAGAAAATCTATATTCTATAATTATCAATCCCAAAAAAACTCAGCATCTTAAACATTGTTGTAGCCACCAACTCTATGCAAACGATATCTTTAAAGCTCCCTCAAGAAAGTCGTTGTTTGTATGTACTATGCATATATATACGTTATTCAATATATATTAGTGACGTAAATACCGGAGAGAAAAACATTCAAGATATAATTTTGACGCCAGCAGAGGCCAGGAGATGTCCGAGGAGTGAGTCCGGAGACAAATTCGGAATGTGTTTTATAATATTACGAGTCGAGGAGCCGTGAGTCTCCGGCATTAGTTTTCTTGTGGCCCGGAGAAATAGAATAATGTACCCGGACCCACTTCTTTAAATAACCGCTTAACCACTGTCGCCTATATATATATATATATGTTAGTAACTATGGCTTTTATGATAATACATTAGGATATAAACTTCCCTTATACATCAGGATCCCATTGGTTCCTCAAATTACCCTGGTGATATTTACGTATAATCTAATATATAATATATATTATATATACTATATAATCAGTAATGGAGAAGTCGAGATCGTGGTAGGCGTAGGATAATCTAAATAGGGGTATTAGTAGCTAATATGAGAACTTGATATTACTATAAAATAATATATAATATAGTAACATTAGATGCAGTTAACATAAAGATAATATAAGATAATAATCTTGTAATAATTTCCATTCTGTAGATATATTATAGTCTTATCTCTAGTGTAGTGAATTAACCTTATAAGGTTAAAGTAAGCCTTATAGCTTAATAGTAAAGCTGTGTCTTATGTGCCGCTATAACTACTGGGTAAATACATATAGATATCTTATATGATCAAGAGGAAAACCTAGAAATGCGCGCCATGAAAATATTATCAGCAACAAAACTTATTACTGGTATTTATCTTGAAAAAGAAACACTAAACCACATATTTGAAGAATATAATATCTGAGCATCTCGAGTGAGGAAACAGTGGCAGAAAAAGAAAACATGAGATATCACAGACACGCAGATGATATCCATGTCCATCCAATCATCAACTGCTACCCTATTAAAAAAGAATTTTCTTCTTCCTGCACTGTTTGAAATAACAGAAACAAGATTTAGACATTTTGATTAGAAAAATAGCAACAGAATAATTCATTGTCAAAATTATGCTTAGCGATGATAAATGATTTGCTAGTAGAACAATATCAGCCATTTT